>JAWZYV010012605.1:0-158586 GCA_038373885.1 Cheiracanthium punctorium
CGATAAAGGTTTTCTTTTAAATATAAAATATCACACAACTAATAAAAAAACCAAAAACATTTTAGTACTGAAATAATGCAAAAAAGTTCAGTATGCTTTAAAAATGCTCATAGTATATATTGGCTAAGGTGACCATATGTCCCCAATTTCTGTTTTCTTTTTTGCAGTTTGTCCTCGAAAAGTAAAGAAGCAATTGAGGACAATTTTTAATTATTACATTGTTTTTTAATTAGATTAGTGTTAATTTTTACTCTATGTGTTGACTATTCAAGAGTGAGGTGGAATTTGTATTTTAAAATACCAAATTTTTTCATTTAAATAGGTGTTTAATAAAATCTACGGCACTCTGAAAAAGTTGTGCAAGAACGTCATTATGCTTTATTTCAACAAAAAGACAAAAAATTCAAGTTTTGTAATTGCAAAAAACAGAGATTATCAACTTACCATAGATTTCCCCCCCCCTCCCCCCGATTATCAGTAATTAAGTAATCTTAAAATTAAGAAAACCGCTGAAAAATTGCATGAATGGTAAATTTCAAGATACTATTTTTGAAAACAAAATATGGGCCATGATTTATTAAATAAAAAGAACTTCAAAATTCATTAAAAAGCATAAAAAAGGGAGATTCACATAAAATTGGTAAAAAAAAAACGGGTGTTTACCATAAAAGCATAAACTTTAAACTAAAAGGGTAAAAATTGGCAAGTATGAATAAGTATATTTAAGCTGTCTTAATGATTTTACTCATTCTTCATGCGTTGAAAATTCAAAAGGTTAGTGAAATTGCTATTTTAAAATAAAAAGTTTTTTCATTTAATAAAATTACACTTTTACAAAAAAAATTTAAGACCATTATGCTTTATTTCAACAAAAACACGAAAAATGCAAGTTTTTTAATCAAAAAATAACAGGAACCGATTAGTTTGCAACAAATTTTTCAAAATCATGAAAATTTCAGACCCAAAAATGTCTAAAAATATTTCATTTTAGATTCAAATTTTTATTGTATTCAGCATCATCGGCAATTTTTCTGAATATGTATGCAGAGGCCTCCAAATAGGGGAGGGTTACGTGTCCCCAGCTATCATGCTGTTACGTAAAATAGAAAGAAGGCGGAAGACTAGGAGAGACATAAGAGGCAAAAAGTCAATAATTATTGTTGTGTAGTAGTTTGTAATTACATAAACACAACTCAAAACACTTAAAGGATAGCAAAGATTTGCCCTAGCCCCTTTGCACAAATTTTGATTTTCCCCATAATCTCAATGGCTCTGAATTATATCGGCCATTTTCACACAGTCAATTGAGCTTTTGCTGAGAGTGTAGTACAGTGAAAAAAAAAATATATATATATATATACTAGCATCATGGCCCGGCGTTGCCCGTACAATGAATGAGAAATGCCATTTACCTTAAATATAGATTGTTAAGGGAAGGAATGTGAATCCTCCCGCTGGAAAGATAAAAAAAGGACACAGGATTTCCCGCTGCAACCAAACAGAAAAAAAAAAATGAATACAGAGGTTGCCAGGAATTGGACTTGGCTAGGCTGGAATGTGAATCTCCCGCTGCAATGATAAAAAAAAAGACATGGGACTTCCCGCTGCAATGATTAAAAAAAAAGGACATGGGTCTTCCCGCTGCAAAATAGAAAAAAAAAGAACAAAGCACCCGATGGTGTAGAGGCTACCGGGAACTGGACGTGGCTAGATTTCTCCTCTTCTACCTGTCTGTGTTATAACAGTCATTTATTGCTAATACCTACGCAACTCATAAAAAAAATAGAGCCCAATCGTCAGTATGAAATTGTAAAAGGAAAGAATGTGAATCCTCCCGCTGCAGTGATAAAAAAGAGACATGGGACTTCCCACTGCAACGAAAAAGAAATGAACATGGCATCTGTTGGCGTACAGAGGTTACCGGTAATTGGACGTGGGTAGGCTGGAATGAGAATCCTCCCGCTGCAGTGATAAAAAAAGACATGGGATTTCCCGCTGCAAAGAGAAAAGAAAATGAACACAGGGCTTGCCAATGGTCCGAGTTACCGAGAATTTGACGTGGCTAGGCTTCTTCCATTCTACCTATCTGAGTTCTAATATGTAGTCTTTTATCACTAATGCATACGCACCAACGTTAAAAAAAAAAAAACAGTTTCCAGTCATCAATATAATAACCAGTATGCCTGAATTTCGCGCAGTGCAACGCGAAGGGGAGGGTTGGTCGATTAGATTAGCGCGGTCGCCGTCCCATCTCTCTCTCTCAATCTTTACTAAGGCGACCATATTTCTATAAGAGTATTTTGGGGACAAATCAAGTGGCTAATTTTGTGATAATTTTTCATGAAACTTTGTACACCCTCTAAAAAAAGTATTCCAGTGCAAGAAAAATTTTGTACGTAAATTTCATATTTAAAACATGATTCTTCATGAAAAGTGATTAATCATTAACAAAACTGAAATAGGAAATTTGGCTCATAGTCGAATACTTTATTGAATGTCTGTACACGCTATACACACACACATTGGTAAAAAGAAATTGCAGATGGTTGGAATTTCAAGACTCTTGGTGGGAATATGTACCTCTTTAGTTTTATTTTTAAAAAAATAAATGATTTATCTCGGGAGGGAAAATCTAAAAATTCGTTAGTTTTATTTTTAAAAAATTAAATGATTTGTCTCTTGGGGGGAATGTAAAAATTCTTATTTCCCAATTCAGCGCTCTCCTCTCTTCACTCCCCTTCCCCACCCCCCTGTCTCTCCTTTGCTCGTCTGACGTCAGAAGAACGACCTTGAAAATGAACAACCGAGTGGGGAAAGTTAGGTACCTTCGCTCCGTTACTTGCATTCTGGAGAACATTTTAATATGTGACTTTTCAGAAAAAAAATCATAGAAAAAAATCTAATAAACATTTCCGCACAGTTCAAAGTTTAAAAGAGGGAGAAATACATGTTCGATCAGCAGTAAAAAGATGGAAAATTTTTGCCGATTACGTTTTTCGATGCGACAGTTTAAAAATAGCATATTTTTAAAAGCAGTACATTTTCTTCAAAACAGTATCTCCTTAAAAAAATTTCCAAAAATCGGCAAATGTAACTACGATTTTGTAACAAATTGTATTTGAAAAAGAAAACTCTGTAGTTTCCGATGATATAAAAAAAATAGTATTCGGACAGAAATTTAGCTCGCGATAATGTAAAATGCGAGAAAAAGAGCCAAAAACCTTACAAAACATAAAATAACTCAAAAACTATTAATCAGATTAATTTCATTAGCTTTCTCTTGTCCTATTTAGTCAGCGTGCCAAATTTGGTCCAGATCCGTCGAAATACCTGGACGTGTATAGCGAACAAACAAACAAACAAACTCTTCTCTTTTATATATATAGATATATCTAATATATAAAATTCTCCTGTCACAGTGTTAGTCACCTAACTCCTCCGAAACCACTCGACCAATTTTAATGAAATTTTCTATGTATATTCGTTAGGTCTGAGAATAGGTTTTTAACTATGTCTCATACCCCTAAGTCATAAGGGCGGTCCACCCCAAAATGTTTAGCCCCAGAGTGCTATTAATTTCAATCAGGATTTCTGTCGGACATTAGCGTGTCGAGTCACTTTTCAAATGTGTTTGCCAGATAATATGGAGAGGGGTGGGGGCGTTAATAAAATGTTGAAAGTCGCACAAGGTTTGCAATTTTTGATAATTGATTGCTAAATGTGGTGCCAAAACGTGACAATTTATTATAAATATATTTCGCGTATAGTTAGAAAACGCCTGGCGTATATTGTAAAAGAGTTTTATTGGGCGATTTTAATATAGATTTCTATTCCGAAGAAGTGCTCTGTGGAACAAGAAAGGAAAACACGGTACACTCATGGATTATGATGCCCATTCCAAACAGCATTTAAAATGTCTTTGCGGTATAGTTGGAATATGCCTACAGGAAGAATATGCCTGGTGAAGATTGTAAAACAGTTACAGTAGGCGATTTTATGATAGATTTCGATTCCAAAGATGTGTTTTATGGTACAAGAAAGAGTTGATTCCTATTTTAACGCCCTCACTCTCGCCAACCTAAAAAATCCCCGTACTTTGGCGAGCTTTGCAGTTATGGGTCTCTGGGAGTTATGCACAAGTTTCAATGGTACTTACGTATTATCCCGGCGGTCTGCCAAGACAAGCAATTTTTCACGAAGATAAATGCCGGGCACATGAAATTGTTGATGGTTTGGAATACGATTGGCAACGTATTTAAAATCTACGAAAAAGTAGTTTGGCGGAAGTGACCGCCGGGATAATACGTAAGTACCGTTTCAACGCACCCAAAAGAACTAGGTGATAACTAAAGTAAACAAACTAGCGATAAACGCACCAGTTAAGGAATTTGAAGACATTTAATTATTAAAACTACATTAATTGGTAATCCAAAATAAATAAAAATGTAACGGCATGCTGTACTTACATGTTGTTCCAAATCGCCATTTTAATTCTAAATTACGATTTCTACATAAATGCAAAAAATCATCATAGTAACTGCATATGATTAATCATCGCCTCCTTGGCGAGAGTCGAGGCATTAAAGTAGGAGACAATATATAAAACGGTGAAGTATAGTTGTGATATACTTGGCGAAGATTGTAAAATAGTTTTAGTAGGCAATTTTAAGATAGATTTCGATTCCAAAGATGGGTTTTATGAAATAAGAAAGAAAAATACAGCACAGTCATGAATAATGATAACACTTTCGAACTTAATGGAATAAGGACGAAAAATAGGGACGACGCATAAATTATGATACGATTTTAATATATAGCACTATAGTGCGTTTTTAAAATCTGAAAGTGTTTCAGATTTTGATTCTTTTTTTTGGGGGGGGGGATGCAAAATTTTTTATGGAATGACTATCAATGTCTCAAAGCCAAACTATGTCTGTTTGTGGATTAGATTTGAGCACACCATGTTTTTCACATGGACAGTTATACGTGGCATGCTCTCGAGTGGGTAAACCATACAGTGGGCATCCAGTTTGTTTGTGTTATCCAAAGATGGGAAAACAAAAATTATTGTATACTCTATTGCGTTAAGGGATTGATATTATTTTTTAGTAAAATTATTTAATTAGCGATATATATAAATTTAAAGAATAAATTACAATGAATTAAAAATATAAATGTTTGGTATTGTGTTATTTTTATATTCCAGCATCGTTCACAGCACCCCATGCCTCCTCCACTCATATATCACACCTTCACACACTTACAATAAGTTAGTCATTTATTTCTACTAAAATAATCCTAGGAATAATTTATATGACAAAACAACGTTTACCGGGTCAGCTAGTATATATATATATATATATATCTCAGGGGCTTGTGTTGGTGATGAAAAACTTGCATTCTCCCAATCGCCGATTTCAATGAAGCAGCCACATAACAGATACAAATTTTGTTTGTATCAACAGTTTCCACCTCTTTCTCCACCTAAATTGTTCTACAGCACAGCTGTTGCGAATGTGGCCATGTTTTTGGTGGAGAGATTTTCTGATGCTGACTGAAAATTCTACATTTTCAAGCACAATTCCCGATGTGAAAAAATTCAAGTGCATTTCTCGACTTCTGGATACCCTACGAAATCTGATTTTCAAATTAGTCACCTGGAGTAAGGTACAAGTAGCCAAAAACTTGAAAATAGTATGAAAAAGACATTTTTCATTAAAAAAAGTCACATTAGCTTTAAATTAATAGCAAAAGTCGCTGGTGGACACCCTGTTAACACAATCAAGATTTATATGCAGGCAGTAGTTTTAAATAATTAAATCAAACTTACCTGCTTATCACTCTCAGAAGCAGATTGGTTGGTTTGTTACATTGCAGCTATCAATAGAATCCTTTTCAGTACACAGTGTTTACATAAATATCCAGGTCATTTGTTTTCTCATTGTCAATTTTTTCTTTTTTAAAAAACAATGATAAAATTGTTTTATCAGAAGCTTTTTGCTTTTCTCCATTTTTATTTACCTAGTACCTTGAAACTGCATCAATATCAAGTACAACCTCCTGGCGAAACTCAAATGAAGTATAAGAAGATTTCTGACGACACTTTTTGCAGTCATAGTTTTCACTTCAATATCTGATTTGTCATAGCCGTAGATGAATCACCATTTGTCTAGGGTCATAGACATCATGTGAATTATTGCTGGCCACCAAGATGAAAAAAAAGTCCACTTATTTGACTTTTGGGGGTAGCAGCCTAAATAAAGGTGCAGCATTTGCATTGTGTTAGTATTGGTTGGTCTCTCAATTTCAGTAATCATTTGAAAATTTTGTGAAAGACATTTTAGTGACTGGTTTTCTCAGACACTAAAAACTTGTTAAAATACCATTTGCGAGTACAGAGGCAGCTGCCAAAAGATCAAAGGATTGACGGATGACTGCAAATCTGTTTGTGGACACAGACCCGAGTGCGTAGAAAGGTATCTGTGAGTGCCAAGAGGGGCCACCCAGAGATACATGTGGTGGGAATTCTGTGAGAATGATAAAGGTTAGCAGTCTCTCTTTTTCGGCAGGAGACAAATCTTCGATCGATTCTCATCTCTGAGGAGATGGGTGAATATCTCAAATCCTTCTCTGAAATGCGAACCACTTTTTTTCTCTATACCCCGTTAACTTGAATGTATATGTGTGGAAATTCATATTTGATGTAATTTATCAGTCAAGAGAAAACAAATTTAAATTTCTTGATAAATCAACAACTTAATTTATTCTTCCACAATTATTTGTAGAGTCACTATAGCTTTCTGTGCAGTCAATGAATTCAGACTGAAGAGCGGAAGGGGAGGTCTGAGCCCCCAAAGCCGCCCTCCACTTGGATCTGCCCCTGGCTTAGACATAAAATTTGCGCCATGAATAAAATAATAAAGTTCTACAACGTCAGATAAAAGTGGTTCAGTGAATAACATGGAATTATTTCTTTGCTTTCAATAATTCAAGTTGGTTATTACAAGTGAGAATGACATCATTTTGATATCTTGAGTTTAAAAATGACTTTGGGATAAAAAATTATACAGCTCACAATATAATGTTAGAGTAAGGGCAATTATTTTTTGCGAGTTTAATAAATTGCTTTGAATATCAATTTAAATTAATCATCTCTAAAGTAAAAATTATGTCTTGAGCAAAATAATTTCATAATTTTTGCGATTTCAGCTAGTTTAAAAAATCTCACTGGAACTGGAATTGACCAGTTTGAATCCCCTTTTTCGAGAGAACAGGGCGGGAAATAGCAGAGCCCTCTTAATGATATCAGGTGCCACGGTGCAAAAATCAGCCTGCAACTTACCCTTGCCAAAAAAATAAAATAATAATAATTTAATGTTTTATTTTTTTATTTAATACTTACACTAAAACATATTTAGGTATACAGTTGAACGCCAGAAATTCGCAAGTGTCCAAAATCCGCACACCTTCTCTGATATAAATAATGAAATTCGCAGTATTCCATAAATGAAGAAATTGTTGAAAAGTTTCTTGAATCCAGATAAATATGATTCTGATGATGATCTAAAACTTGGGTAATAATAATAATAAATCCATTTGATAAAAGTTTAAAGTTAAGAAAAGAATACCCTAAATTTTTACAACAGCTAAGTTCTATAACAAAACAAAAATTAATCATAATTCTGTTTAACTATTCTGATGAAAATATGCAGTTTAAACAGTTATTGTTTAAACTGCATATTTAAACAGTTATACAATTTGCAAAATTAAATAAATAAAAGAAAGAAAGAAACAAAGTAGAAAAAAAAATATTTTAAAGCAAATCACCATAGAACATGTTTTCAAAATTAGAGAAAGGAAATTTTGGAACCATTTGCTTTGCTAGTCTTCATGTAATTTCTTTTTTCTCCTATGCTTTTGTATTTAAAGTGAAAATATAAATGAAATACTTTTGACTGTGTTTTTATTTCATTGTAATTGTATTCTCCTTTTCTTAAGTCTGAAATGTAATAGGATTTATCTTTTATGGCCTGAAATCTGCAAAATCCTAAAATCCGCACAAGCCTTGGTCCCAAGCTGTGCGGATTTCTGGCTCTCTACTGTATATTCAAATATCAAATTAACTTTCTCAGGCTTTCAAGTTGGCAAACTTTTAATTGATATTGTCTGCTTTGAAATCTGTTTTCTACTCGTATTTATTATGGCTAAATCTCTCAACCTATCTGGGTCATGTTTGATCATTAATAGTTTTTATTATTTTCAATTTATGTTTATTTGCATAAAGATGTTAAAACATTAAGAAACACAAATTATTCAGGGGGATCATGACGCAAGTTGCATCATTGAAATTTTTTTTCTTTTTTTTTTGGGGGGGGGGGGAGTATATTGCAGATACAAATATTGAAAAAAAAAAAAAAAAGAAATATATTTTCATTTCAAATTGGCATCAGTTTCGAAACAAGTAGTTGCAAATACATCTGGTGGAGGGGGAGGGGGTTGATAGTTAAGAGAGAAAAGTGTCAGAGTTGAGCAGTATCGCTAATACATGTATTTTCAAAATACAAAAAATACATTTTGTATTATGACATTAAATTAATCGTAACACCGCAGATTGCTCAGATAGCATGTGCAAATGAAAATCATAAAATTGCTGATTTTCAACTTTCCCCCCCTCTCTTGATGTAATTTATGAGCTGCACCAGAATTACTCGTAGTATTGTCACTGAAGGAGTGTTAGGATCTCTTGCGATCTTTAAATTTAACTAAAAAGGAAACGGAAAGAAAAGCCTTTCATACTCCTTTTTAAAACACAAACAGTATATTTGGTCTAGGAATGTTTCTTGTAGATTCCCACTGTATATAAAAACGGTAGTAAAAATATTTTTGGGTAGTATTTACTAGTTTCTTTTAAGGAATATGAAATGTGTTGCTATGTTCTTGAAAAATAATTCTGCCAGTATTTCTGCAGTAGTATAATGGATTCTTGGTTATTGTGGTTAAGAGACAAAGCTACACAAAGGCTATCAGCCTTGGGGGATTTGCCTTGGGTGGAGGACTTTTTAAGGGGTACTATTTGGAACAAAACACCCCAAATTTCAGTCCATTAGAGCGACAGCTTTCTATAATAGGATGGGGTGGATCCAATTTCCAATCTAGATGATTTTGAAACCTTTTGTACAATTCTTAATTAAAAATGTTTCCAAATTTTGTCTGTAGATCGAAATGAAAAAGTTAAGGAACAGTATCAGTTATCGAAGCTGAAAACTTAGATAATATGCAAAATATTTAAATTTACGATAAATTCTAAAACCCACTGAAAGACAAAATTTGAAATTTTTTTAGGCTATCATTGAGCTGAGTATTTATATTCAAACATATAACATTCTGAAATTGAATAGTTTTCATTGCGTTTTGAGTATTAATGTAATTTCTCAGAAATGCTCTGTTTCAAATCTTATTGCTCTAAAGATAAAGTTTTGAAAGGCAATGTTTAAAAAAAAAACAAATAGCACCTCTTCTTCAACACAACTATTAAGATTGTTTTGTTATTCGTGTTAAAATGTATTTAAATTTAGTAAACTGAGATCTTCGGTGGCAAATTTATCTTCTTCTGAACTCAAATGCTTTAAAAATTTTACATGTATTTTGCATTTTGTATGTATTTTGAAAATACACATATTTTTAATTTTTTTAAATTCAAGAAGTATTTTGTATTTTAGTGTTTGAATCGGTGTATTTTGTATCAAAAATACATGTGTTTTCTCTGGTACTCAAGGAGGGGGGGAAGAGTGGGGAAAGGAATCAGAACCTTCCTTCCTCATTCCCGGAAGAGCAAAATTAATATAAATAGTTTGAAATTAATTTGACTAATTGAATTTTTACAATTGAATCAATTCTAATTAGTGCTTATTATCAATCAATAAGTAATTTTTAATTATTGAATTGAAGGAACTGAACAATGAAAATTACATTATAATCAATTTTGCAAAATCATTTTATGTTAAAATCAAGTTAGTTACTACTTTGAATTTAAATTTAATTACTTTAATCATTTTAATACCAGGGTGTCTACCAAATTTCTGAAAGTCAATTTCCTGACTTTTGGGAGGTCCCGTGAAAAAAATTCCTGACCAATGAATTTTACTTAGGGAAATTGCACAATGTCCCCCCCCCCCTTGTCTTTATGTTTGCATATTTTGTACAACTTCTTGAAATCAATTTTAACTGAAGTATACAGGATTAAGCTTTTATCCACTGAGAAACAGAAGTAGTTGCACTTTCTGATAGAATTAACTAACTGTTCTTGGAAATACGGTCCTTAGATAGAAGTTACAAGTAAGCTAATTTGTCTTTTATCCTCCCATCACAATGGATGAACCCCCCATTTTCCTCTCCTAACACATCGCTTGATGCTTTCGCGGTCCGAAAAATGTGTTGCAGTTGCTTTAGGTTTCCAATCTGACAATTAGAGAGAAAAGGTAAAAAAAAAAAAAAAAAAAAAAAAAAAAAAAGGACACGAAAAAAAAAATTAATTCTTTTGGTGAATTTTCCGGACCCATTATCCAATTTCCCGGCTTTTTCCAGACTTTCCGGAGCAGTAGACACCCTGAATACTAATTTAAGATTTAAAAAATGTATGTTTATTTTATAAATAAATGAATATATATATATACACACATATGTATGTATTCCTTTTTAAATTAAAAGAAAATAATAATAACAAATTATGTTCAAACAAGATTGTGCAAGGTTTTTTTTTAAATGCGTGTGTGTTGAAGGTATTTTTTTGGGGAGGGGGGACCCCTGAATTATTGGAATAAATATAATTTAATATATCTAGTGAAGTTGTGTCTTTATCGCTACTTACTATAAAAGAAAATGTCTATCTGTTTGTCCATTGGTGGCATTGTGGACAAACGCCGCTACATGTAGAACTTCCAAAATGGTAGGCAGAAAGTTTTAAACATAAAGTTATGCACCTCGAAGCATTTTTTCCAAAGTTTGACCTAGAAATTGATTTATTCAATATTTTGCCAGGAAGAGAAACTTTTCTTTAAAAAAAAAAGAGTTTTTTCTGAATGTTTAACATTATTTACTAATTTCTGAGATTTTTTTTTTAAAAATCCCATATTTACCGGAAATTTTTGAGAAATAATTATCGCATCTTAAGCACTATTCGTCAGAATGTTTTATACACTCACTTCCAAAAGTTAAGCATGAAGATGTAAAATGCAAAAAAATCAACAAATACTGCTTTGATTGACACAAAATTCGGCAGGAAAGTAGCATATATATTTATGCATAAAACAAAATGAATAATTATATACAGAAATGAAAACAATATTAAATTTTCGTAAGTTATTAAATAATGACATACTGGAGACTTAAACAGAATTATGTATAAAGTGAAAACAAACAGCATAAAATGAAAAAAAAAGGAAATTAATAGGGTGTGTGATCCCCCTCATCTGTATACAAAGTTTACACCTTGTGACCATGCTTTCAATTAGGTGGTCAACCACTGCAGAATTAAGCAATCGCCATTCTTCTTGTAGAGCAGCTTCCAGCTCAATAAGAGTGGCTAGAGATGGGAACCGTGAAGATACAGCATGGCCGAGAGCATCCCAAAGATTTTCAATGGGATTAAGGTCGGGCGAATATGCTGGCCACGCCATACGCGCAATCCCTTCACTCTCCAGGTAGTCATCGAAGATGTCAGCTCTATGGGGATGTGCATTATCGTCCATTAAAAGAAAAGTAGGGCCAACTGCAGCAGCATAGAATCTCACAATAGGTTCTAGGACTTCATCTCGATACCGGACAGCCGTCACAGAAACCCGTTTAAAGATGTGCAGGTCGGTGTGGTATCCTAATGAAATCCCTGCCCACACCATAATGCTTCCGCCTCGGAATGTGTGATGTTCGGGGGCTGATTGCATGTTCCTTGTTCACGCCATATCCTTATACGCTTGTCATCTGGCTCCAGAGCAAATCTTGACTCACCAGAAAACATGACATTGCCCCAGTCAGACACAGTCCAATTGACATGTTCACAGCACCACTTTAATTGTGCCCCTCTTGATTGGACGGATAGAAAAACACAAGCTTGAGGTATCCGGGCGTACAGTCCATTCATATGTAATCTTCGGCGTACAGTAGCTACAGATATTGCCTTACCAATGGACACTGTAACCATAGAGTCACACGTGTGGAGGTTGCTCTGCGATTCTGCTTTGCTAAATTAAATAATATATTGATCCTCCGTGGGGGTTGTAACCCTTGGGCGACCGGCTACGGGCTTTGGACAACTGTGTGTGTGGTTTGGAATTGTTTCCATAAACGTGAAATTACAGAATGATGAACGCCGAAGAAAAGAGCAACATCTGTGATCGACTGTCCTGCCTCAATGTGCCCCACAGCATGCCAGCGCTCAGAATCTTCCACTCGTCTTCTGGAAGTCATAGAAACACGCATGTCTTGAAAACAAATTGTATGAAAGTTTTAAACACCTTCTATCAGCACTTACAATCAACTTCTGTAACCCTTCATAAAGCTGGCATCTTATAAGACTGTCCTTTTCGCATATTTCTTGACATGAAAGTGCGATTGGCTGTTACTTAACATATTTGCATACTTCCATCTACCTCTGCAGCGAATTGCACCCTCTTCAATTCTGATTGGCTTCCGGAAATTAGCATTTTCCTCTCCGTGCTTAACTTTTACAAGTGAGTGTAATTTGATCAGATTATAATGCACATTCAACTCTCTTTTAAACTTTAATTGAAATAAAAATATAAATTTGGAGATTTTCTATGAATTTCAGAATGAAATAGTATTTCAAATTCAATTAGCTGCTGCACAGAAGATTCATTATTACCTATTCCACTTTGGGGTATGTGAGTCGTCTTGGTAACACAATTTTAAAACTTTGCATTTGAAAAAAAGAAAAACAAACAATAATTTCAAATGTGATACTGACTTTTAAATTTTAAGTGCAATTTACATCACTTTGATGTCAGGAGTTTAAACATGCATTACAGATCCATTCAGATTTAGATTCTGCCTTAATTACACCATGAATGAATTCAGCAAATTGTCTGGGAGGCCATTGATTAAAATTTAAGGTTGTGTATCATTAATGAATTCAAATCTTTATTTCAACATATGGTCCTTACCTCAGTCAACAGTGCTAACTTTTTACAGAGAAACATAATCACTCAAATTCGTAAATCTAGATCCTTTTCTGTAAGTAATGGTAGCTTGGATTTATTTTCAAGTTCTTTTTAACTGAATCTGAACTATCCAATTAAAGCTCTATTCCTAATTACAAGAATTCCTAAACAATATATTAGACTAATTGATGGTTCTTATGACACAATTCCTGTGGCTTCGATCCCCGAATGGGCCAATGTGTATTTTGGAACATAGTAGCTTAGTGGTTAAGACTCGTAACCGCAAGGTTGCGGGTTCGATTCCGATGTATCACCAAAGACCAATCTGTATATGCAGTTTATGTGCATGCTAAATCCATGGTTCCAAAAACGGTGACCAGCAGTTTCTGAGGACAATATTCAAAAGTCCTCCACCTTCTAATGAGGATCCAAATTATGGTGGGAAACTGCAGTAGTGGCTCTAAATGCATACTTGCCAACCTGGGAAAATAAACATCAGTAAAATCTTGTGCTCATTTCAGTAAATTTCCACCTCACATCAGTAAAACTAAGTTCATTTTTTGTTAATAACTAGTGCTCTTGTTACTACTTGTTAAACTAAGTTTATTTATTGTCAAAATGCTCTTTAATTTAATTTTTAACATCATTTTCATTCACAACTGAACCTGCTCTACTTAGTGAAGTTTTTTTTCCCTTCCTGACTGATTTCTGGAGGGGGGGGGTGTTAAAAATTTAAATTTAAAATAGGAATAACTTTTTATTATTACGGAATTGGAGCTTTAAATGAAAGAGTACTAAAGGAAAAATATTTACTTTCAAGGGGGATGGAAAAGGATTGAACTGAAAATCTGAACCTGCTCTATTCAATGCTGCTTTTTTTTTTTATTTATTTATTGGTTTCTTCGAGAGAGGCGAGGTAAAAAATTACATTTATAATCAAAATAGGAATCAATTTTAATTCTTACGGCATTGGACATTTAAATAAACGAGTGTTGAAGGAAAAGTTTATATTCTCTGGACGGATGGAAAAAGATTACACTGAAAAAAATTGAGAACTTCGAAAATCGCCAAACAATCCGTAAAATGACTCGTCATATCCGTACATCAGTAAATTAACACTAAAATCCGTATATTTTACGGATAATCTGTAAAAGTTGGCAGGTATGTAAATGACATATTCAGTGATGCAAGCTGTTCTCTCCTGGCAAACAAACATAACTTAAGTTTCTTTGCAAATTAAAGTTCTTAAAAATATGATGATACAGACAGGATAGGCAATTGGGTGATTCCACAATATTAGCCCAGTAAATTTAGGGTTTGGTAAGCAAGTAATTCATAATGAGCTGAAATTTTCAGAATTAGCTCTTTATGACAAGTAAAATAAAATCTAAAAAATCCCCAAAGTTCTCATGTATGCTTCCATCCAAAATGGCGAATCAAAGATGGCTGCTAAGCACTTAGTGTTTTCAAAGATTATTCCCCTCCGTGGGAGACTTTCTAAGGGGTCCTAACCTGTATTTAAGCTATGTTTTGGAGGAAACTATGGGGTTTTGCACCAGGCACCTTCAATCTCCCAGTTCAGAGCGCTATGCGTTCAGCCACTGGTCAGGCCTTCTCATTTCTAAATCACACATGAATGTTTATTTTTTCTTACTATTTCCTATGACCTCTACTTAGATATTGTTTTAATATACAGTGAACTTCCATATGTGACCACCTCCTCCAATGACCAGTTTTATAAAGTACCGATTTTTTACCCTATCTTTTTATGTTAAAAGATCCTCTAGAAGGGACCATACAAACGTCTATAAGTGATTGGACCCAGTTCCCTGTCCAAAAAATTTCTAGCATTTTTCGGAAATAAAGTAAGCATAAACCACTTTCAAAACCAGTCGCTCTACTGTAAATCGACAGCAGGTGCAAGTACAAGTCACATACAAATCTTGTAGGTTAAGAAGAGATATGTTTAAGAAATGTATTATTTTACCTTTGCGGATTGATGTGATCAAGATACACGAAAAAAAAAAAAAAAAGGAAATTCGTAGAGGAAGTGGGCAGTTCCTTTCAAAAGGTGTTTCGTGAATATCTCACCAATTTCAGTTACCTTTTAGAAATTAAGTCGAGGATTTTTGAATTGGGAAATCAAAGAAAGCAGCCCATGGTAATTCTTAACCAATTTAAAAGAGTAGGATTTTCCCTTTCTAAAAATTGCTGATATGGTATCACATCCGGTAGCTACATGCAGAAAGAGAATGGACCAAGTGTTTTTTGTATTTTATATATTTCGTATCATTTTTGTTTGTATATGGATGTTTGGGGTTGTCGAAAGAAGAACGATTTTCCTGGGTTACTTCATGCAATGAGAATGGTTAGCAGATCTGTATCAGTACTTACTACTGCAACTAATTTAGAACTAGTCCAACTTAATTACCATCAGGGTTGGAAAAAAAACCCGGTTTATTTGAAAAAAAAACAAAAAACCGGGTTTTTTTTGGTTTAAACCAGGTTTTTTGGGGTTTTTTTAAAATCCTTTTATATTTACATGTTACATAATTATAAATAAAATTATTTATAATATGTTCAAATAAAAATTAATATTTCTTCTGAAAATAATTAAAACAAAGTAAATAAAAAATTGTTGCTATACTTATGTGGACATTGAAATCATTCAATTTTAATATTTTATTTAGAGATACTCTTTTATTATATTTAGTATCTACTTATATAATACGCTAATGTATGCGGTACCAAAATTGACGACATTTTTATGCTGGAAGCGGCAAGAACTAGATGTAAACATTAGCGTAATAACAATAACACACGTGCAAAAATCCAGATTAACAGTTCAATGACATCAAGTGAAGCAAGCCTATTCGTTACTGGTTACGTGTGTCACGCAGTAGATAGATTAAAAAATAACAATGTATGTGCAAAGAAGCAAAATCTTTCGGATTTTTTTACTTCACGTTTATTGCACATTTAAAAAAAAAAAAAAAACACTTTGCAATGGGTTGAAGTATATTTTAGCCATTTCGTGTTTCCGTACACAATAAAGCAAATTGTTTCTTTTTGGTTTGATTAATGGCAACGGTACTCTGAGCGATCTGCCAAGGATAGGAGATGCCTTGGCAGGAGGACTTTCTAAGAGGTTTTAACACGTATCCACGTTACATCTGGAGAAAACCTACCAAAACTCCAGACCGTTAGATCGACAGCCGCATGATGGGACCCAAATCCGGGACGCTCACACTTCGGCCATCTACCATTTTCAGTGACATTACCACTGTGCCATGATGAGGACCCCAAAATCTTTCGGATCTATTCACATGTCCCATGGTCACCATCAGCTTTTGTCATGATACCCCAAAAATTTGTAGCAACCATAACCTAAATACATTTCATGACAAATACTGTTAAAACCATAAAATATGATTTTCGTTGAAAGGACTCCAATAATTTAGACAAAACTGACTGAGTATATATGGTAAGATATGGGGGGCCAAGCTGGCCACCTTGGCAGCTAGTATAATATAATACAATAGTAATTGTTTACTACATTTTACATGGAATATTGCTCTTAGATTCATCAGTAATAATGGCGATAACTAGTTCAAAATAATATTTTTAAGGTTTAGAAATAAGTTGTTAAAACCATAGGCGTAGAGTTATATGGGCCCGTGGGGCTCGAGCCCCCCCAATAAATTATGAATAGGGGCTGAGCCCACCCAATAATTTACCACTAAATAGAGAAAATTAATTTATACTAACATAAAAAAAGTATTTCACGCCATTTACAAACGTTTAAAAAAACCTTTACTTGTACTTTTAAAAATTTGCTTCTTTTGATTTCAATCATGATTTAGTATTCATTGTGACGCTACGTAACACACAATGTTACTATAAGCTGCCCTCACCAGGCTCTGGTTAATTAAAATCAGATTATGCAATGTAAAGTATGAAATAAAGAAAAGTTCAGATGTGTCTAAAATGCAGTATCTCATCGAAAATGTTTTTTTTTTCCTCTTTTGGATTTTTTTACACTGCTTCTATTTTTAACTTATAACATGGTAGGAAGATACTAACATGGATACTTACCTTACATAGGTGTAGAATTTTATAGACCCATAGAGCTTGAGCGCCTCCAATAATTTACACTTATATATAGTAAGTCATAGCTGCCAACTACTACGGAATATAATTAACCATTTTTTGTAAACAGTATATTTTTTAATTATTTTTTTAAATAGCAATCAGCGCGCACGCGCAGCACTAAAATTTTGCTATATTTTAAGCCGAAAAATCATGTAGAAAAAGTGATTATATATATTCCATGGTAGTCGGCAGCTATTACTACGTTATATGTACGTGAATCAGTGGCGTAGCCAGAAATTTTTCATGGGGGAGTTACGACTTCTGCAACTCACATATATGTATACGGGTGTATGATAAGGGAGTGAAGAATATACATTTTATATGGAAAAAAATTCCTCATGGGGGGTTTATGACCCCCCTAGGCTACGCCATTGACGTGAATATATGTGGTTGTGGGGCCCGGCCCCCCCAATAATTTTGAAAGCTTTACGCTTATGGTTAAAACACAAAACCTCTATATTGGAAAAGTTCAAGTATCAAGCATTATTCAAGTTAAAAATGCAGCCTATAATTTAAGTTTAATTAATAATTTTTAATAATTATAAAACAATAAGGTATCTGGAGTGATATAATAAGCTTATTCTTGATACTTATGAGGATAATTTAAAAATACATCAGAACGTATTCTATCTGTAGTATTCGTAATTTTAAATTATTCTTTAAAAAAAAAAACAATTGATTTTTTTGAGAAAAAAACCATTTGGTTTAAACTATTGTTTAAATTGTGGTTTAAACCAGTCGGTTTAAACTATGCCAACCCACCATATTGGCCCGAATATAAAGTGGTATTTTTTAACTAATCATTTCCCATTAAAAACCTGACGTGCACAATAGTCGTGGCCTAAATATAGGATTTTTATAATTGAAAAATTTTGGTGTCCCGTTATATTCGGTCTAACACAGTAATTGCTGTTGTATAAATTATATCAGCATCATCAGGTCTATAGGACAATTATTTCTTCTGCCTCTTCCTCCTGAATGGCTGAGAGGAAATAGCCGAAGTCAGCCATTCGAATAAGCCTTTTAATTATGTTATTAGTAAATAGTTTCAAAGTATAAATTCTCTGACATGTTCTCGGTTTGAGAATATGATTGGTTGTCAAACACCTGGCTCTGGATGTCCTCTCTTATAATTTTGATTGCCAAAATAATAATTCTCTTTCTTTCCTCAAACTTGTTCTGTTTCCTTTTTTCGTACCATGCATCATAGAAAAGTCTCTTCTTAGAGCCATCCTTGAATGTGAAGCCTACATTATAATTGAATATTTTCTGGTGTCATGTGCATGACAAAATGGAAACATAAATCTGAAATAATTAAATTTTCACAATTAATTCCTTTCTTAAAAATTGAATTTATGTATTCCAATTTGTGTTTTTTAAAGTGCAATTCAGTTGCCAGATGAATGGAATAGGTATCATGAGCCAATAATAAGCAATTTTAATCATGATTAAAATCCATGATTGATGAATCACTGACACCCTGGTCATCCCCCCGCCATTTTATTAAAAAAAATAGGAATTATAATTTTATCTTTATATTTTTTACATAATCCAATTTCCTCTAAGTCTATCCATTAATGTCTCAAAATATAAATTATTTATTTAATTATAATTAATCTAGAAGAAAGTTTTTCAGTATCACTTGTTAATGGGCAGTACGTTTAAAGCAAAAACAAGGTTTACACACTGAATTTTTTTGAAATATTCCTAGAAATCCTAGATATATTTGTCATGTTCTTATATCTCCACAGAAAAAAATAATGTAACATATATTTTTGTGGTGAAAAAAGGTATTTTTCAATATACCCTCCATTTTCTTCCACCTGACCCTATTTATCTACTGCAGATGTTTTAAACAAGCCACAAAAAGTCTACAAAATGATAAGCATTACTTTTTAACTTTGAGCATTTCATTAATTTTTTCCAGTATCAATTTTTGTTCTTTACCAGACTAAAAAAAAAAAAAAAAAGATTGAAATAAATATTTTAAATCACAACAAGATGACTCAGCCTAGTGGAATATCAAAACTAATTTAAGAAAGCAAATTTTTTAAAGGGCTGCAAAAAGAGAAATGAATCTGCAAAATTTATGAATTTTAAAGGCTCATGAGAACCATGTAAGCCTCTTACACAGATAACAGGAAATACTATTTTGATTAGTTTTGTACTAAAGGGTTAAATATACAATTACACACAAATATATATGCATACACACATATATATTTACAGCATACTAAGAAAAAATTATTCTTTAGCAACATGATTTACATTCATTTGATTTACTATATCTTGAAATATTTTCATCACTTTAAGTTCATGTTCTCGTTCTTCTAGTCTTCTCTTTTCTTCAAAATCCAACCACATTTTTTGCATTCTTTCATCCATAGCAGTCCTTTGATTTTCTAGCTCTTCCATTTTTGATAAAATCCTTGCATCTGACTCTGCTTGATATTTTAACAGTTTTAATGTCAAAATTTCCATTGTAGATTTTATAAAGGGTACTTCAAATGATGGCTTTTTCTTTTTGCTTTGGGAAGCATCACCTATTTAAACAAAAAGTTTTTTTGAAAACTTAATAGAAAAATATTTTAAATATGCAAGGGCAAATACTTAAGTAAAAATACCCTATCTAATGTACAACACTGCTTTATTAGATAAGGTATTTCATCTATACACAGATTAACATTTAATTATTAAAAATTATGCATTAAAAACTGTTGAAATTTGTGTAATAAATTAAATACATTATACTGTTATAGAACAGTTATCAAACTTAACCACTTGCAATGAATGTTGTTTCTCATTACTGTCTTTTTTCAAATTATTTATTTTACTTGAAAAAAAAAAAAAACCCACTCACCCCAAAACTTATTTAGCTTTGAAATACTGATTATGGCACAACCCTTTATCATGCAGCAGCTAGACATTCTAGGCACATAATTGACACTTTTGGTGTTGATTTCAAAAATTCAGAATCATTAATCGATTTTCCATCACCTATTCACCAGATGATAATGGGATTTGGTGAAAATGATAAAAGATGAGGAAACAATTAAGCACATTTTTGATTTCAGATATTTCACAGAAGGTTTATTGATGTTTCATTAAATTGAAGTCAGAAATTTATCACTCCAGGAAACAGCAACAGAAAGTGTGATTGATAAAAATGCTTATACCAGAAAGGGTTAATATGTACCCGAAGCATAGAATACAAAAATTAATATTTTAATATTAAGTTCAGATTTAATTTACATTAAATAAATTTTCTACTAACTTACTGGTATTCTCAGACATTCAATCAAACTCAAAGATACACTAGCAGCAAGATTCAATAGATTTATGAGAAATGACTATGTGAATCAGGTAACATGAATGGCCAGTTTGATATTTAGAGACACTGTTTGAGAGGTTGTTCTTGTACAAGAAAAAAATTGTATACCATTAAATATGATT
The DNA here is from genome assembly GCA_038373885.1 of Cheiracanthium punctorium. NCBI lineage: Eukaryota > Metazoa > Arthropoda > Arachnida > Araneae > Cheiracanthiidae > Cheiracanthium > Cheiracanthium punctorium. The sequence goes on from JAWZYV010012605.1 coordinate 20,778, forward strand.
TATAAAATGTGGGAAACTATTTTCAATGGAAACACACACACACACACACACATACTAGAATAAATTTATTAATTCTCAATCATACCATAAAAATTATTATGGAATCAGTTTGAGCTGAAGCTCCAAGCTCTAAAGAATGGCTTCCAATCCATAATAGGTGCAGAAACAGAGATGATAATTTTTATTTGTAAAAATAGGAATTGGCGTAACAGGGTAGGCTTCTTGGATATTTCTAAGGAGGGCACCATGTCTTACATCTATCTAGGGTGGGCTTAACTCATTTTAGCCCGTACCCAGTTTTGATAATGAATATAGGAGAAAAGGTAAACGGCACTGAGAGGGATCTAATGGAAAACCCATTTAACTTGGTACCCACGGGTGCAGGGGCAGCCCTACTCAGAATGAAAGGTAAACATCGCATTGGGGTGCCATTTCAAACTCAAAAGCTTGAAAAAGTATAAAAGGGGGGGCACTTTTTTTACATTTGCAGGAGGGTGCCACATACCCTAGGGCCCCCTGCTCCGGCAAATACTTCCATTTTCACTCTATGGTCGCACAGAGTTCTTATTGTGTTTACTTGGATTTCAGAATAAGTTATTAAAACTAAACTGTAATAGATAACTATTTATGCATCAATTATGATTTTTTTGTAACATTTAACCCATTTGCATCATTATATACATTTATATTTAAATTTTCTGGTCAATGTTACCAGAGTCATATATGCATTGCGTTCAACTCTGTTGAACCGCTACTGGATTGAGTTGTTGTGTTAAGGAAAAGTGTGAGAACTAGCCGCCTAGGGTGGGTACTTTGGGCAGAAGACTTTTTACGGGGTCTAATGCATATTCACAGGTCCAATACTGATCAAAAATTGATTTTAGTTCCAGGCTCTGATAGATGCTGCTATTTTCTACAACTGACAAAGGCCAGACCTTTTGTACTGGGCAAAATTATGATATTGTAGATGTGTGACATTTATGTGTATTATTATAAAAAGTTTTTATCAATTTTACATTCTAACATCCAGTTTTGTTGAATTTTTTTTTCGATACCCATGAAATTTGGTGATAAAGGCCTTTTTCATATTCCCTTATGATAAAAATGGGTAACATTTTAAGACTTCTATCGAAAGAGAAATATTTAATTTTTGATTTTTAAAGATTTGGATCTAAATAGCACTATAAATTAATGTGCATATTTAAAATTCATTTGTATTTGTTGATGGGGCATGATATGAACAAAATAACTTCTTTTAACAAATTCCAAAGCTGTATAAAAACATAAAATTTTGTATTTTAAATTCCATACCACTTGACGCTTTTATAGAAGCATTTCTTTGAGTTCTATTTTGTTTTTCGAGTAAAATTTTATGAAACTGTTCAAAAAATCTCATGTTTTTCTTAGGTCCAGAGCGTTTTTCATCAAGTTGCGTTGTTGTTTGTGGATCGAGTAATTTGTCGTAATGTTGCATTGTTAGTGAATATTCTCGTTTCATTCTTTTGATTTTTTCTCTGCACTGAGATGCAGTTCTCATGTAACCCATACTACTCATGCATTCAGAAATTTTTTCATAAACAGGGAAATTCCTCGTATTTCCCGTTAACTCGGACTGAGCATCATTGGCACCCCACAATTGCAGAAGTAGAGCGGTTTCTTCGTCGGACCATGTAAAACCACGATCAGCTGTAACTGAAGCACACATGTTTATTTAAAGACTCATGAAAATTCAAGAATCACACGCATTAATTTCCCACATTTAAATAATATGAGCACGAAGTGCTTTTCTGAATTAAAATGATTAGTGCTCTTTCTCCTTGAGAACAACCGAAACTCGATATCAGGACGCTACTAGCGACGGTTATTCATTTTATTAAGAAAGCCGCCATAAGCAGTATGTTTTCATACATTTTTCCTTTTTTATTCTTCCACCACTAACTTCCATCCGGGTATCTTATTGATCGGCACCTGAATCCATGGGCGAATCCGATTCCAGAGTAACAGGGGCGACAACACTACTGAAATACCAACTAATACTTGAACTCCAGCGTAATATCAGACGACAGCCAACTCGACCGATATCCCTTCAGAAGCAGAATGAAAAATTTCATGTTCATTCTTCAATTATTTTCGAAATAGCAGTTCATTTATTTTCTCAAATTTTCGCTTTGTTTCCCCCCCCCCCCCAACCCTTTTTTTTCTTTTAAAGGAAAAAAAAAAAAAAGATCCCCTGACGGAAACATAAATGTATTTTAATGATATGTTACTATAACACTTAATTGTTTAAAAACGAATTCAGTAATAAATAGAATATTCTACCAATGGAATAATACAAAGATGCTTGAATAATTAGCCATTAAAAAATGAAATAATACTTAGCTAATTACTCTGCTAAACTACTTGACTTAGATGTGGAAACAATTGGGGAACACGTTAATCCTTCCGTTGAAAGCTATAGAAAAAGTAGATTTTTTATTTCAAAAAATAGAATAGGAGCGCTGTATCCTATCTTTTCCAAGAACGTCAAACAACTAGTTTTTAGTTTCCAAAACCCTGTCCCAAAGCGGTATCCTTAGCCCAAAGCGGTATCCAAAGCCCTGTCCTTTAAAGGCAGGCCCAAAACTAGAGGCACGTGTCCCGGGGGCCGTGCTGAAGGAGGTCATGCTAAAGGGGATGCCACTATTAAGGCTTACTTGGGGCTCGTAAACTAATTGCAGCACGGCCTACAACTCTCACTTATCACCAATTCATTCACAAAGCAGGGGCGTAGCGAAGAAGGGGGGACCCCCCCTATGAATAATTTCTGGCTACGCCACTGTCACGCAGGAATAACATTATGTACAACTCAAATCTTGATTTGAATTATGGACCAGCAGTCATTAAAAAATTTTTAATTAAAAAAAATTCAAAACAAAAACTTCTTTTAAGAAAATAGAAGAAAAATTAAAGTTAAAATAAATAAAAATTTTAACAAAATTGTAAAGAAAAAAATGATTATTCAGTTCTATAAATTAATACCAAAACATGCTTTAATTTAAAAAATACATGAAATATAGATATAAAGAAGTATATGACTATATTATTTTAAAAATATTATTACTTTTATACTTTCCTTATTTAAGAAAAAAGGAGATGGGGTTGGGGTTGGCGATAGTTTGTTCCTCATAAAAATAATTAATCTAAGTTACCTACAAAATAAAAATAAACACCTGAATATTTATATATGTACCTAATGTCAAGGCTGTACCGAGGGGGGGGGGACCAGGGGTATGTTCCAGCCTTTTTGTGAAAAAATTAGCCTTTTTCGCCGTTTGGACCCCCCCCCAAGGACGTACCCAGGGGGGCCGGACCCCCCCCCCCCGAAATTTCAGTTTTTGTTAACAAAATAAGAATGATGGCGTCTTTTTGTGAAAAAGTCTGCCTTTTCAGTGTTTGGACCCCCCTCCGAAATTTTTTTCTGGGTACGTCCCTGCCCCCTCCCTCCGCTCGAAATTTTTTTCTGGGTACGGCCCTGCCTAATGTGCATTCAATAAAAAGGATTTACAAAGAATTCTAACAGCTGTAAAAAATATGACTACTTTTCTATCCTTTTTTCATAAAAACTAACTTTTGGATTCAACTGATAACTTGCTCTGGTTTCACATAAAAAGCGAAACTTAATATTGAAATACGTTTTTTTGTGGTTAGCTGTTGAAGAATTATTTTTGCTTGTATTAATAAGGTATAGTTTGCATTACTTATACAGAATAGCTCTCTTTGGTATACCTGGGTGCATAAGCGTAAAGTTTTCAAAATTATTGGGGGGGGCCGGGCCCCACAACCACATATATTCACGTCAGTGGCGTAGCCAAGGGGGGGGGTGTTAGGGGGGTCATAACTGCCCATGAGGAGTTTTTTGCCATACAAAATGTATATTCTTCTCTCCCTTATCATACACACGTATACATATATGTGAGTTGCAGAAGTCGTACCCCCCCCCCCCTTCCATGAAAAATTTCAGGCTACGCCATGGATTCACGTGCATATAACTTACTCATAGCTGCCAACTACTACAGAATATAATTAACCACTTTTTCTACATGATTTTTCGGCTTAAAATATATACTGTTTACAAAAAGTGGTTAATTACATTCCGTAGTAGTTGGCAGCTATGACTTACTATATATAAGTGTAAATTATTGGAGGCGCTCGAGCTCTATGGATCCGTAGAATTCTACACCTGTGTAAGGTAAGTATCCATGTTAGTATCCTCCTACCATGTTATAAGTTAAAAAAAAAGCAAAGTAAAAAATCCAAAGGAGGGGAAAAATACATTTTCGATGAGATAGTGCATTTTAGACACATCTGAACTTTTCTTCATTTCATACTTTACATTGCATAATCTGATTTTAATTAACCAGAGCCTGGCGAGGGCAGCTTATTGTAACATTGTGTGTTACGTGGCGTCACTATGAATACTAAATCATGATTGAAATCAAAAGAAGCAAATTTTTAAAAGTACAAGTAAAGGTTTTTTTAAACGTTTGTAAATGGCGTGAAATACTTTCTTTTTATGTTAGTATAAATTAGTTTTCTGTATTTAGTGGTAAATTATTGGGTGGGCTCAGCCCCTATTCACAATTTATTGGGGGGGCTCGAGCCCCACGGGCCCATATAACTCTACGCCTATGCCTGGGTGATTACCCTTCCCTGGATAGCTTGCTAAAAGCTTTGGATTTTTTGTTCAGAAATGAGATTGAGAATTTTGGGGAGGAGAAGTGATAGCAGGCCTAAGCACACACACCTGCAGTGATGTCCCTATGTGTCAAACATCTGAGGATGCAAAATGATGTTGCAGGGTACAGGACCTGTTTCATGTTAATGTACGAGCTATTTTGCTTCAATATTGTCATTTCTAAAACTTTTTGTTTTGACTTTTACGCATTATTAATTAGTTTTTCTTTCTACAGAAAAAAGAAGTCCTCCCATGTTAAGTGTGTCCTTTGTGACACAGCTAGAGTAAAAGAACCTGAAGGCTAATATCATAGGTTTCCGAAAGACCCAATAATGTAAGTGTTAATTTTAGTAAAAGTATACCATGTGTTACTCATTTTGTAATGAAGCTATCAACAAATTCTTTATGTATGGTAATGTACAATGTAGGGATGCACCCAGGACCGGCCTTCCGTTTGAAGTGGCCCGGTTGCAAACATTTTTTGGGGGCCCCAAACATTATAGATGCTAAAAATTCATTAATTAATAAACCCATTTATAAAGCAAACATTAAGAATGGACTGAAATACCACTAATAACACTTTAATGGTCGTGGTAATTAGGGTTGAAGGCTGGCTCTAAGGTAGCTGGTACCCTGGACAAGTTAATTTTTGGTGCCCTTTTTAAATAAATCTAACTCGTTTATGACGACTCCTTATTTAAGAAGAACCCAGATTGAATGAGAAAAACGAAAATACTTGGCTGGTACAATGTTAAGTTTATGGGAGTATAACTCGCTTTTAACGAGTAAAACCTGGTTATATCGAGGAATATTTCTGTCATTTATAAAATTTCTACTGACTTCCACCTCATCAGCTCAGATAATCATTTCTTAGAAAATATCTTTTAACATACCAAAGTCAATAAAGACGACGATGATAGCGAAGAATAGGAAGAAACTACAAAGGGAGCTTACCTGACCATGGGCAAGTGGGACAGTCTGACTTTGGATAAACCTTCAAAAGAAAAAAAAAATCCGTTCTCTCTCCTAAGATTACGTTTTCATGGCGCCCCTAAACATATAGCGCCCCGGGCAGCTGCCCGAGTTGCCGGTACCTTGAGCCGGAACTGGTTGGAGGTCTAAACCGTATTGAATATGTATACTAAACCTGCGGGGCTGTTTATCACCCATTTCAGTTAACCTGTATTACCAGGGGCGTAGCCACGGGGGGGGGGGGGGGTAGAGGGGGCATAAACCCCCCCCATGAGAAATTTTTTGCCATATAAAATGTATATTCTTCACTCTATTATCACACACACGTATACATATATATGAGTTGTAGTAGTCGTAACCCCCCCCCCCATGAACGCCCCTGTGTATTACTAATACTGAAAAATGTGAGAAAATACGAACTATTCACTCTGGAGATCCACCGACCACCGAGAGTGACATTAATTGTTTCAGAGTAGTTTTGTTAGTAATAAAGACAGTAAAATAAATATTTTGTTGACCAACTACCTATATAAAATTTGAAAAAGAAGCCCACAATAGAAGTGGGGGGGGGGTGACTTAAAGCTTAGGTCAAATTAAATAATATCAATAAACTTTTATACTACTTAATTTAATACTTAAGTTAAATTAACCAAAATGTATGTTTGAATATTTTTCTTCCCATTAAGTCCATTAATTTAATATAAGAGGACATTTCATTAGTCAGTGCTGCCAATTTAAGGGATTTGTCGCTAAATTTAGCAAACTTTTCACTGTATTTAGTGAATAAATTTTTTGGAAAGTGACATTTTTGATGATCTTGCTCTCTAATTTAGAGATTCAGATGAATTTGGAGTATTGTTTCAAACTTTCTAAGATTTTAAAATCTAATCAGTACTACTTTAGAAAAGAAATGATGCGATGAAATGTTTAAGAATGGATCGTGGATAATCAAGCTTTTTCGTAGAAATGCTATCTTACTTAGAAGTGCCTCTTTTTGGGCCCGCCCCGATTTATCTTTTTCTTTCTGGTTATGTGCCCGAGACGTACATTTCAATCATCCAATTTTATGTATACTTTTAATCGCTATTATACTGTAAATATTCAAATATAGTATGAGTGCTATTTTAAGTATGAGGGTTCTATTAGAAAATAGAGCAACATCCATTCGAAATCTGTTATTAATTTCAGTTGGTATTTTTTTGGAATTAACCCTTTATTGGTAGGATATTTTTTTGAAATTATTATTATTATTATTTTAATTTTTCATAGTTACCAACCCTTACTGAACACATCTAACCGCTTTTTGGAAACAGTAAATTTTTAATATCTTTTCAAAATGTTAACCAACCCACACGTACATTTGGAAACTAAATATGGTATTGAGTTGTCCACGATCTTTTTCTATATTCTAACATAAAAATCACTGTACATATAAAGTGGTTAATTATATTATCTTAATGTTATCAACTGTATATCGAATGGCACGCGCCGCCAACTGTGCGGGCACAAAAATGCCGAAAGTGTGAGATGCGACGTCGAAGAAGAAGGGGTTGAGATCGATTAATGCGTTTGAAATATTTTATATTCCTAATTTTCAATAAACACAGATTTAAAAGTACTTTTTCTACTTCAGAATAGCTGTTTCATCTGACTGCAGAACTTCGCTTACTCTACATACTCATTTATTGCTTAGGGATTAAATCGCGTAAATATAAGTTACGGGAACAATCAAAATGCATTTAAAACTTTTATAAATGTGAAACTGAACACAATTTAAAACTTTTTGACGAAAATTATCTAATTATTTGCAATCTCGGCTATTATAAACAAAATAACGACTTACCTTTTTTCAAATGTAGAAAACGCGATGATAAAATTGGTAAAGCTTAATCCATAATTTAGGCCCGTGAAAGTCATTAAATTCAAGAAAAATCTTTCAAAATATATATAACATATACACAAAAGTTAGTAGACTCGTACAAAGTCTAATACAAGCAGACACTTCCAATGGCTCAACTTCAGTTAGTAACTTTGAGAGAAGGAGTAACTGCAAAATAGGATTTGACCAACACATTTGCACAATTGTAAATGGGGAAAAAAATGTTCCCATGCTTGCAAAGGTACCCAAATGCAGGTTATTTTTTCATTCTTTGTGTACTCTTATCTTCAAATTAATGCCAGACGTGTGAAACATACGAGGGGCCCCCACAGGTATTAATCAATCAGTCCTTGGTTTTGACAACAAAAAGGCCTCTTCTGCTGTTCTTTGGGTTTCGGTTCTTTTCAAAGAATTCCCTAATGAGTGGTCATTATGACCAATGGTCCAGATCTGATAATTGTATTTTACTCTAACTGATGTTTTCGCTCTTTCCACGGTGAAAGGTGCGAAGGTAAGTGACATTTGATCAGAGCTGGGGTGTACTGTCAAAGAATACTGTTCGTAGAAAGACACTTTTATAAATGATGTTTAGCTCTGAAAGATGCAGAGTAGTCACACAACACTATCAGTCTACTTTAATTTAAAGAAATCTTTTATATTTTTCACGATAAGAGAGAGAGAGACATAATAAAAAATATAGAACGGATTTTGGGGGCCCTCTGAAACCGGGCCCAGGTGCCTTGCATCCGCAGCATCCCCCCGGTGGCCGGCCCTGGCAGGGTAATGTGAGATATCCATGATGATCACCATGTGATGTCAAAAATTATCCCCAGAGGCCATTTGTTTGTCATCACAACCTCTCTGCCCTTACATATGTGGTTACATGAAGTCATGTTGAAAGTATAATAAGTGTGATGGATACAGACGTAAGGGAGAGGTTCAGGGGTCTGTAACCCCCCTCCCCCATAATCTACAGACAAACTATAATTATAAGCAAAATATCCACCTTTTGCATCCATTGCTCAGAATAGTATATGGTAAATAAAATTTAAATTTATATAAATTTTAAAAAATATATTAATTAAAAAAATATACCAATTTTGTAAATTCTGTAGTTCAGAGTAACTAATATAATTATTATAAATAATATTAAACATTTTTAGCACTATTGAAAAGTTTTACAAAGTATTTATAATAAAACTTATTCTGAATAAATTAGCTTAACCACTTCCATGTGAAAGCTGTAGCCCATGGTGATGGACATAAATTGTTTCAAGATAATTGACCAAAGTTACCTTTCAAAAATTAGTCATAATTGGCTCTAGTACAAAATTGAGAAATGGGGAAATTAATTAAAAATTTATATATTTTCACAAAAAGACATGCATTTGATTGGTGGACCTCTTTAATCGGTGAGAAACACTAGGTGATCGCCTAGGTTAACCTATGGCTAAAACAGCCCTGAGTAACAGATTCTTCAAAACATAAAAATAAACATTCAGTTATGATAATATATATTCCATAAGAAAAAGATGATAAACTTATACTGTAGACATTAAGATTCATTTAATGCATGTCTGTTTAATTAGAAATGATTTAATTACTCTAAATTTAAAAAAAAAAAAAAACATTTCACAAAATTATAACAAGAAACTGACTTGTAATGGCATATTAAATTCATCAGCATTGTAACCATATAAATGATACAGTGGCGTATGCAGACTTCCTTCAAGGGGGGGGGGGTTAGACATAACTTTGTGTTAAAATGCATAATATTTAAGTGAAAAATTGAAAATTTATGGACATTTTGTAAAAATTTTTTGACAAGGGGGGGGGATTGAACCCCCAAACCCCCCTTGCATACGCCATTGAAATGATAAGAATATTAAAAAAACTGGAGTTAAATTGTTAATTTTAATGTATATAAATACCTAACTTAACTCATATATTGAAGTTGATATAATGTAGTTGTTTCTAGGAAGGGGGACATACTTTAATCCCACTTTAAAATTGTACTGCAATACACCAAAATATGAGTAAATTACCATAAAAGTAATAAAATCATGTGGGGGCAGGAGAAAACATTTGAGTAGTACTGCAACTCCAAAAAATTAGAATAATGTAAGAAAATATGTTCAAGGAAATTGCAAATCTAATTTATCAAATAAATAATCAATAATATCAAATATAAATTACATACTATAAATCTGCATAATTTGTAGGTTATATAAGTGTAAACATATTACAATAAAATAGAAAAATATTTAAAACAGGAAGTGAAAAAAAATTCAAAATATTAGAATACTTCAAAACATGGTTCAAAAAATTAGAATAATGTAAATAGTATAACTCGAAGGGATTTTACATCCTAATCAGCACTTTGTTGCATCACCCTTAGCTTTAATGACAGCTCTTAAACGGTTTGGCATATTACTAACTAAAAGTTCACAAATATTTTTATCAATATTTGCCCATATGTTCTTCAAACTAGAAATAAGTTCTTTTTTGTCTCTTGGTGCAACTTCTTGCACCAAGTCGTTTTTTCATAATTCACAACACAATGGGGTTTTGATAGGATGAGTTTGAATGCCAAGGAAGTACATTTATTTCCTTCTCTTGGAGCCATATAGTTGTCGATTTAGAAGTGTAGAAAGAGGCTGAATCTTGCTGAAACACGAAATTGTCACCACATAAATCCTCAGATGAAGGTATCATGAAGTGCTCAAGAATGTCTTGATATACTTCTGAATTGACTTTTGTATTAACAAAACATAACCTGCCTGGGCCTTGTGCAGTCATACAGCCCCATACCATGACAGAGGTCGCAAGTTTAACTGAACATTTTAAACACTTTTTATCAAAGGTTTCTTGCTTAAGTCTCCAAATATGTATACCTTGATTCCCATGAGATATACAAAACATACTTTCATCGCTAAAGAGTACCTTTAACGTTATCCGTATTTATCGTTTTCCCGCCTATAACGTCTTTTTTTATTGGTTCCAAATATCTTCCTATACTTGTAAAGTTAAAAAATCCTGTCAATAACGTTAGATTTGCCGCACTTAACGTTTTTTTCGGCGTTTTCTCTAAAACAAGTCACAGTAATTGTGATGGGAAGTAAATAGTTCTTGACAATAGCGGCAATGCGCACTCCTTTTCCTCTATTTGGATAAAAGGAAGGAAAATTATTCTTTATCTCCTCCAACTGTCCGAGTGCCTTCATTCCCATAAAAACGGAGTGTAGCCTTCTAGAATTGTAGCCTTGAAGAATGAGGCGGACGATTTTTGATGAATTGGGTTTACCTGTAAGTGGGTTTAAGCGCTGGGGGAATTTCCGGTCAAGCGGGAGAGAAGCCTAAGTTACTTTAAAAGTTTGTCATTGCTACCTTCCTGTATTCTGGAGTAGATATAATAGGCCGTCTTCGGATTATCTTTTTTTCTACAGTGATACACTGTGACACATTTCAGATCTTGCGATAAAACTCAATTTCTATTCGTAGATTTTTGAGGAAAAGTAAAAATTTGATTAAATATATATATATATATATATATATATTTTTTTTTTTTAACGGAGCATTTCCCTATACGCAGGATAAATCAAATTTAAAATGATGTATGCTTATAGTTAAGCATACTTAAAAGAACTAGCTTACTTAAAAGCACATGCACATGAAGACTTTTCTTTCAAATCTACGACTTAACTGTTTTGCAGTTTTTAATTTATAACTATTTCACTCGCGGAACTGAATCTCTGAAGAATGTCGTTGGCAGGTATTATCCTCACCGTACAAAAAATTGCTAACAAAGTGTGTTCTACATAACTTTATTAGTAAAAACAAAAGTTTTGAAGAAAAAATATCATTTAAATTTTAGTACTCTGTAATTTGTTGATTTTGAAAAATTAGACTCGGCTATAAATTACGTCGACAATGAATCAGTTTATAGAAACTACGACATAAATTTGTCAATGAATAATTTTTTAAAGACCTATCATCTGATAAAAGACCTTGCATCACAATTTTTTCATGGGGCCACTCAAAATGTAGTAAAGAAATGTGATAAGAGGGTCCTAAGGGAGCAGAAACGTTTTTCCATACATGGTAGATTGTGAATATAATTAATTGTGTGTGATTAAGGCAAACCTGCGCGAGGGGTATCTGCCTAAGATGGAGGATGCCTTGGTAAGAGGACTTTCTAAGGGGTTCTAACGCGTATTCACGTTACATCTGGAGAAAACCTATACCAAAACTCCCCGGCCCCATACTTGAGGAGTAAAAATTCGAAAATTCCAGAAATTTATAAAAATATAAAGACGACCAAATAGACCGATAAATACATATTTTTCAGACATTTTATTTTAAGAAGTTATTAATATTAACTTTTTATTGGTTGCAGGAAGGCGAATAATGTTTTAAAGACCTAAACACCCAATTAACACTAAACAGGAGTCCGGCGCAGCCCGTTAACAACAGATTTATAAATCCCGTACCCAGCCCGGCCTGTGCAGGTCTCTACTTTGAATTGGAAGGAGGGAGTCTTTGGTGGGCATCCGTTCTGATTTTTGATCCCGGTTCTCTTAGAGAAGGTCATTTAATCAATAATGACAGTAAAATTCAATTATAATAGGGCGATTTTACACACACACAGCAAAAAAACAAAAATAAAAAAACAGCTTTAGGGGTGCCCTCTATTACATACTCTCATCTCTTTTGACCCCCCACTTTTTTGGTGCACCAGCCGCCTATGATTAGGAGGGGCACAGTTTGATGAATTGGATTGAAATGCTTGTGGTCTTTTCTTTCTGGTCAAGAATGAGAATGAAAAAAGTTGCATGTTTCTTTTAAAAATTGTCATTGCTACCTTCTTTATTGTGGAAATGTGGGTGTCACGGCCTTACATGCAGGGTGGCAAAGATGAGCTTATCTTTTAAGCACTGAGAGTGTCGGACAAAAGGACTACAAGACTTGGGCTGTTTTGCAAGGGAATTGAAGAGCTAAAGATTAGTATGCATCACTGCAATGGATAAATTCCTGGTTTCAGAGTGGTCAAGAGTCTAAGCCCTTTCTCTAGTGCGCTACTGTTCCCCACTCCCCCTTGCAATATTAGACAATCCCCCTGTATTTCGGAACAGATGTTTGATAACCTCTTTGTGTATTTGTCGAATGCAATACAGACAAACTTTGTGAATGTAGACATTGAAAAACTTCCTCTCCGCCATTTCAGAATTTTTGAAGTTCAGTTTTTCGGTTCACTATAACCGGAGTCACGTTCACTAAAACCGAAAATTGTTATGCACATTTCTGATGTAAGTGAATTGGGACTAATGATTTGCATTCACTATAGCCGAAAGTTCACTATAACCGGAGTTGACTGTTTTTATACCCACTTTTTTCCATTTTCTCTGCAAATATCTCACACTTTGAAAGCAATGTTTCTTCACAATCTTTTTTATTTCATCTCTTACTGAAGTTACTGGCTTTCGACAACTTTCAAAGAGTTTATTTTGAAAACACTTATTATTAGAATATTCTCTAAAAACTCTACTCACACTTGTTTGAGAACATTTCACCTCCTTTTCTATAAACAATTGTGCTTTTCCTTCTTTGTGCAAGTACACAATTCGAAATTTTACAGCCTCAGATAAGTCGCTCTTTCGTCCCATATTAATCAAATACTGATCTAAAATCAAATGCCAAAAGATTTTTCACTTTCAGCGGAACACATTTTAAAGTCCGCACATGTTAGTCTCGCAGCTGTTCTCTAAACCAATAGGAAAATAGTTGCATATTCTAATTTTTGAACCATGGTATCCAGATATTCTAACTTTTTAAATAGTTCTAATATTTTAAAATAGCTAATTATTAGTGTAAAAAATCAAAATAAACATTTATGCTATATTTACAACTGTAGATATTTAGACACTATAAATATTTTTTTTCTGAACAGAGTATTCAAATTAACACTCTAGCAACAATAAAAACCCATTCTTTTTTACATTATTCTAATTTTTTGAATCAGAGCTGTATATTGCTCAAATGTGTTTTCGCCAGCACCCACATTACACTGTGGTGCCAAAAAAAATATATATATATATATTTTTTTTTTTCTTTTTTTTTGAGCCCTGACACCATTCCAGCTGATTCGTATGTAAAATGACCTCCTGAATCTGAATCCGACTTACATTTTGCCTCATCATGTTAAGGGATACCTCCCCCCCCCTCCCATTTTTTATCACTTTTCAGTAATTTTTCGTGATGTATTTGATTAGTAGAGGGAGAAGATATTTTACTTTTTAAATTTAAAGCTAAAATCTAATAAATTGCAATAGATAACATAATAAATGTAATTTACATAATAAAATACTTTATCTGTAACTTGCTTTCCTCTTGTACCCTGAAGAAGTTCCTTGTACCACTGACCAACAGTATTCTGCCAAAATATGCTCGCACTGCACTTCCCTAAAAATCTCCTCTCAAACTGAGCAATGTCTTGATGAAACCATTCTCCCTGTTCATCTGAAACTTCTATATTTTCAGGAAAACAGTCCAGATGTGTGTGAAGAAAATGCACTTTAAGCGACATGCTGCATCCTATGGCTTTGTAATGGCCATGGCAGACAGTAACTCCTTGACACGAATGACATAATCATCACTTTTTTGTTACCCAATAAGTTCACATACACATTTTTTAATGCAAGTTGTGTTCTTTGCAATTCAGCTGTTTTACACACGTTGACTTGTTAACAAGTTGTCTAATTTGTGGGCCCACAAAAATTCCTTATTTGATTTTAGCCTCACTAGACCAGGAAATTTTGTTTTCAAAAAGCTAAATCCATCACCTGTTTTCACAAACTGTTTGATCAATCTGAATTTGATGTTTAACCAGTTCGGGACGAGCGCCTGTGGAAAGAAGCGCTCCCCACAGGACGACACCTCTCAAGCTTCGATTGTTCCTACGGGCCGAGGAGTTTTTGCCCGCTAAGCCTAACACGCATAAAATTTCTCGAAACGTATGCGTTGCAAAACAATGCATAAAAACTCTCATTTGAATGGAAATGGAACCATTTTTAAATATATTATAGAATATAATATGTTTATCTCTCATAATAAAAAATAATAATTAAAAGAATTAATGTTTAATTATGAAAAATAAAAATATAATACACTATACTACATTTAAAATTATCTTGATTAATACTAAAAATATATAAATTCAGAAAACACATTTACAAATACTATAAAACAATTTAATAACTAAAATTTTAAAGCCGTATGGTAAATTTCAAAGCATGGATCAACGCATAATCCGACATTACAAAGTTTGCATTCATATGCGGTGTCACGTCTTTTATTCCTCTTTGAGCAAACAACACACCTCCTTCTAAGTCTTTTTTTCCACTTTTCTCAGCACACAGTTTTGGGAAATGACGTCCATTAAAAGGACTATTGAAGAATAAACATATTAGAAATATCGGCTGGTCTTGGCTCAGTGAAATAAAAAGTACGCCCTCTCTTAACAAGCGATAAACGGTGGAGTGCCTTAAAAATTACGCCAACACCAAACTTCACATTGCCGAGATAGACAACCCCAACCACAGAGCAACCATAAAGTTTAAATTCCCTCCGAACAGAAAACAGAAACTAGAGCCTTAGTTAAACAAAAACCTAAAGAGAAAAGTGAACCACTTCAAAATGAGTAAGAAGTATTCCGCACGTGTTTTTGTTTACATTATTTCCCACCAAAGTTCTAATGACTCACAGACAGTTGACTAACCCCAATCTGACATTGCAGAGAGAAATACTTATTTATGAGTATAATATTTTACAAGAAACGTGGATTACTAACGCCCTCTAGTGCTCTGCATTTCGTTCCAATTTTGAAACGCACATTTGCGGCGCTCGGCTGTGAGTGTCACTTTTACCGTAACGCAAAGGTGCGGCGCTCGGCCCTGAGAGCAGTTTTTCGTCGACGCATATGTGCGGCGCTCGTCCTCAACGGGTTAAAGGCCACAAGTAAATATTTTCCTTCGGGATCAGTGGATCATGAATAACATTTTTTTTGATAAGGAGTAAGAGTTTCTTAGAGAGGCTAGTTCCATACAATGTAATGTTTGTCCTGGGCTCGGTTGTCCCCTTCATATGAGAAGCAGCAGTATTTTGTAAAGCCTGTTTGCAAGCCCACGAGAAAAGCAACAACTTTTAAGTCAGCTCAACTTTTAAGTTGCTAACTATAATCATAATAATAGATTTTATCAAAGATTCGGCTGATGTTTCTGTATGTCTCTTTCATATCGAGTCTGCAATCGAGACAGATGGTAAATCATTTCCACTGGCCAATAGGACAACTTTCAAGCTTATCTTTGATGAGTCTATCAAAATTCTTCCTATAGATTTGGAGTGTTAGGGCAAAAAAAATGGCAGAAAGAGCTGGAAGTTTTAATATATAGAAAATAAAAGAAAAAATTGCAGAATTGTAGAAAATAAAAGAGACCCAGATTATTACTACTGAATTTTTCTAAATTTAAGATTGCAAATCCTCCCCCAAATCCCCCCCTTGCTACAAATGTTCATGTTTTAGAACTTTTCACCTCTGTAGCCCCTCAAATGGCATTTAACAGTTAAAATAATCCTTTTCCCTCTTCCAAAGCAAATTCATGACTAAACAATTGCCGAATGCTGTTGAAAATGGGGGAAGGGCATACGGAGAAAATGGTAGGTGATACACAAAAATGGGGGTCATATTCGAATTCAGGAAGTCATTTTATGTAAGAATTTGCAGGAATGATGTCGGGGTCGATTTTCATGCAGTGCAGTGTTATTACAATAATATGAGTGTAGTGAGGGAAAGTTGTACTGTAGAATTGAGTAGTTTCAATCGCATGACTAGCAATGGACTCTACCAACAAAAACTTGTTTTTCAAGTGATGTTTGTCCACCACGAACATGAATGAACCAATGGAAACCTCATATTTATATAATGTCTGCCTATGAGGATTGGATTTTGATGTAATCTGAAACTGCCCTATAGCTGTTTGTTTAATTTGCAGTTTTTAAACTCTATTTTAAAATTAAAAATGTTTCAAAATCTGAGGTAGGGCATCTAACTTCCAAAACCCATTTTGAGTCTCTACTATAATTTTGGAAGAGCAAGGAAGAAATATGAAATGCAATTTTAAATAATAATAAAAAGTAAACACATAGTTCTAGTGTTCCTTTCCAAAAGAAAAATAATGTAAGTGAATTATTTATAGATATTAAAGTGCTAAGAACTACTAAAGTAACAGAGTGGTGCCATTAGTGTTTTTCATCAGAATCATTACACAACAATTTTAATTGTCTGCTTTACAGAAAAAAAGAGCGAAGGAAGTGATATACAAATGAATATCAAATTGCTGCTTCATAATGCAATTGCGCTGACAAAATTTTGCAAATAGGTCACTGATCACATAAAGCTTTAATTTTTAAGGTAAGCATACAAATGTTTTTCATTAAAAGAGAGTAACAAAATTTTAAAAGTTTTTTTAAGTAATTGATTAATATAATTTAAATCACTCAACTGAAAATCTGACACACAGGGGCAGCCCAACACCGTAATCAAGGTAAGTATTGCATAGGGGCACCGTCATTTTGATGATTCATCCTGATCCAGAGCATAAAAAGGGGTGACTTTTTACATTTGCGGGGGGCACCCTGTACCCTAAGGCTGCCCCTGCTGACACACTGTAAATAAAATTAGTATGTTAAAATTTAATATTTTCAATAGTATTTCGTTAGGTTAATCTATTCAAATAAAATATTGAATTATAAAAAATTGTGTTACTTGATTATTACATTAATTAATGAAAACCCTATTATTTACGTCAGTTAATTTTAATTTTCAAATGTTTATATCTGCAAGTTTCTTTTCTTTTTCCAAATAAAATTATCTTTTCTAAGAAATATTATGTAAATAATACAAAAGAAAAAAAAATGATGGTTTTATTACTTACTTTCAAGAAATGTTTAAGTCTGGAAACACAAAGAAATGTTTTAAAAGTACTAACAATTGAAAAAATAGTTAATCACCAAAACAATTAGAGAAACTGAATTATTCTTTTAAAATTTTATTCAGCAAAATTTATATACATTTGACAACATACAATAAATAAATTCACTGCATGTACAAAGAGTACGCACATATACTATGTACAAATTTTATAAACATTGAGCAAACAAAATATAAAAATTTATGCATTATAAAAAATCAACAAGTAATACATGACTAGAAGCATATTTTAACAACATATAAATAAATTTATAACTAATTACTTAAAACAGATCAACAAAAACAAACAAAATACGAAATATTTAATCATTCTTTCAATTCATTTGCATTCATTAGAAGAGGGAGAAGACAACAGTCACCCTATTTTGAAGAACTAACAAAAATTTAAATTTCTAATATTGAAATTCAATGTCAATATACTATATCATTTTTTAAAAATTATAATTATGGTAACATATTTAGCAATGGTTATTCCATAATAGAAAATACATACACAGCTGATGTTGGATTTGACTTTAATAGAAGTAGCCATTAAAGTTTAATGTATTATTTATCTATATTGTCATTTAAAACATTGTTATAATTGTTTTCCAAAGATAAAAAATGAATATCTTTATATTATTATTTTGTGCATGTATGTGTGTGTGGGGTGGGGGGAGGGGGATGTAGCAGTGGGATAGAATTTTGATTTCGAATATGTTTGAATATGTTTCATCAAAGCATGTCAAACTATATCAATAAACTTGATTTTTTGAAACAAATTAATAGCTAGAAAACAATGAAAAACTTTGCAAAATTTATTAAGCCACTAAAAGCTGGTTTTGCATATGTTCAGTTAATTAGTTTAAATCTTTGCTTATTATAATACTAAAAGTTATTACAATATTTAAATAGAAATATTTTTAGAATTTGAAGAGTTGTAGACAAAGTATCAATTAAAAGATTTACATGGTCATCTCTTAGCTTTTACATGCAAAATATACTAGACACATACAGCCCTTGAATAGAGGTTTGCGAATTTCTTTAAGATTTTAGTAAGGTTTCACGAGAAGAAAGTTAAGAATCCCTGTTTTAAAAAGGGGGAAAAATAATAGGTAAAAACTGATAATTGGATAACTGTTTGTGTGTGTAGTATACATTGAATTTTTACTGTATTGCCAGGCAAAACAATATATTCTTAATGTATGACTATGGATTATATAATTGTATATTCTTATTTATTTTTATATACAGTGCTTCTCCTTCCCAAAATAAAAATCTTAGAAGACTAGAAGTTTATTAATATTTTTAACTTTCTTAATTTGTAATTTTGATTTTAAACAATCACTTTCCGAACACGGTTTAAGATTTCTGTCAAAATTTTCTAAAAAAATATTCATAAAAAACTCAGATATCTAAAATATATTTATCTAAGATCATGTAATAATTTCATTAAAGCAGCTAATAAGAAGCAACAATTATTCCTTTATTATTACTAAAAGTTATTACAATATTTAAATAGAAATATTGTAATAACTTTTACAATATTTCTATTGTAAAAGAGAGAGTTATATCTTTAGCCAAATCTAAAAAAGTAAAATAAAATAAGGAGAATCATAAGAAAGACAATAAAAACCACACAATAAGTTATGTTTAAGAACGCAAAACTTATGCTGTAAATAATTTTTAATGTTACCTGAAATTTATTTTATTTACAAATAAATACTCTGCATAAGCACATATACCAGAGGCTCCCAAACTGTGTACCGCAGCACCCTAGGGTGCCACGAGAGTATGCCAAGGGTGCCGTGGAGATAATCAAGAAAAGTGTTTTGGTGGAGTATAATCAAATATTTTCCTCTGAACTGGTATCCCACAAAGAAGTTAGCCAAGCCGATGACCAAGTGGGCTCAAAAGTATTTCAGCCAAGTTCAAGAGAGTTGTGTCCAGTAGACTCTCTTTTTGCAGGACTTGGATGGGGGTGGTGCAGGGGGGGGGGTTGCAGTATGGGGGTGTCAAAATTCTATATGCCTTTCCCAAGAGAGTACTTCTTGATAGTTAACCCTATAAACAAAGTAAAAAAAGTAATGTAAAATTCATCCAAACTGCTTCATTCTAGCCTTCATATACCTATTGCTTTAAAGGAAACCTACCGCGAAAGTTTTTAGCCTCACAAGGGTGCCGTGGCCAAAAAAGTTTGGGAACCTCTGACATATACTATAAAAAACTGTATGTTTCTAATTTTAATTTGTTCTCAGTACTAGCTTTTTTAGGTGTTTTTATTATCTTACTTGTTTAACATGTTAAGTATGCTTATGTAATATTAACTTCTATAATCTTATGAAATTAAGATGAACTAAATAAATAAACTTAATGAACTAAATAAATAAATAAATAAGACTATAACATAGCACAATCTATAATATATGTAGGCCATTTTTTAAATAAGAACCATTTTGTAATGGAGTAGGAGAAGTTTTGTTATGAACGTAAATTGTATTACAAACTAAAATATGAGCATTTTTTCACTTTTCAATGTAGTCACCATTAACATTTAATGTAGTCACCATTAACATTTGTCAAGTCATAGCCCCAGATTTTGGATTCTATCATCAAAGAACTCTGCCACCTGACTTATTAGGACTGTTAAACCAGTTTGTAACAGTTTCTTTCAACTTATCATTTTCCAAGCACTTTCCACCAAGAAATTCCTTAAGTTTTGGAAACAGATGAAAGTCTGATGGTACTAAGTCAGGGCTGTATAATCTAGTACTTCCCGATTAAATTTTACAATTGCGTCTTTGTTGTTGCTGCAACGTGAGGCCAAGCATTACACCTTCACCATAAATTTCAACAAGCTGCCGGTGAATTTTAGCAGGGCAAACTTTTTTTGCATTTAAAAACCGAACAACTGAGCGAACTTCACAGTTGGCAGAATTACTGATTGACATGCTGACAAACGAAGCAGTTTAACCACACAACCAACACCGGCAGAGACGTGAAATGTAATAGCGGCATAGTGAGAGACTGGCAAAGAGTGGCCGATCTTGAACTGGCGTCACTTGACAGGATGCACTGACACGATGTGCAATCAGTTCTTACTTAAAAATGACCCTCCTTATAAGCAACAAAATAATAATAATAATAATAATTTAAAGATTACTGAAATTTATTAAACTAATTTAAACATTTCCCACTATATACAAGCTATATATACAATAAATGAACTGCCAAATAATCTAAGAAAATGAAAATCTCCACAATAATGTCTTAACCACACAAATATAGCTTAAATAATATTTTTATTCTGTAGGCAACTGATTAACTGAATAATCAGAATAACAAAAATTAACTGGTTGTTTCAAAAAGACAACAATGTATTTTGATATTTGGTTATAAATAATATAGTAATTATTTACTAATTAATATACATTAATTAAACACACACATTAGGAAAAAGGTCTGAATTTTTCAAAAAAGATATTTTTTTTCTTTTTATGTTCTACATTATAAAATACTCTTAACTACAACTGATTTTGATTTATTTTCATAATTAGCCAAGATCTTCTTTCATTTTTAAAAAAGACTTATGATTTATTTAAATTTTTATGATTTTGTTATTGAGAAGAATATTGTGGCTTCAAAAATTAATTTCCAGTTATAATAATTTTAAAAGAACATTCTCAATAACATTAAATAGCCATGTACTAAAATGCACTGCAATTAGTATGGATATACATCTTATTTAGGATAAATAATAATTCAAATTCGGCATTCACTACCCCACATTAAAAATGTATCGAGCTCGCAGAGTTATTTTCGAAGTATTTTGTCTCGCTAAATATGAAAATCACCATAAGAAGTTGAAATTAGCTTTTGTTACAGAACCAATTTATATGATAAAATCTCTCTATGGTTGGTTTGTATGGCTACTACAAACCAGCTCGTACAGTATCCATGCGTTCCGTCAGCCATTTGGCCTGTTCCTCACTCGGCTAATCTGACAATTTATGAACCACCTCAAAATAATGAGATTAGAAAGCATGATGGTGAAGTCACTAGACCTAGGACTTCTCCTGATCCAGATTTCCAGGCACACGATCTGAATGAGCCCCACAGATTAAATCAGACAGAATTGGGTGATCTCGTAAGATAACTTGCCAAAGGAGAAGGCAGAGCTTCTACAATCGCATTAACACCAACCAGAAGTCATGATCACAGAGTACAGGGGACTCGTCATGAGAATCATCTTCATTTCTTTGAAAAGAAAGAATATTTGGTTGGTATTATTGATGTCAACTGCTTGATGATTTCTCCAAATATAACTCATAATTTAAATGGAGGTCATTTGTATATTCTTTCAAGCTTTCTTGGACATTCCGTCCACATGAAGGAGAGAGTGAGTCAAATATGAGAATCACAAATAGCCCACCCATGGGAATCTAAAAGTTATTGCTGTACTCCTGGAAATTAAATTAGGTTATATTAAGTACTGCTGTTTTCTGTGTTTAAGGGACTCTCGAGACAGAAAATCTCACAACATAAAATATAAATAGCCTTCAAGAAATCTAAATTCCTGGAAGAGAAATGTTGAAAATGAGCTTCTGGTAGATCTTTTGTGATTTTTGCATGAAAAAAATACAAACTTCTTTTGCGATAGCAATGTTTTGACCAGGCACATAGCCAGGAAAATTTTTCGGTGGGGGATATGAACTTATATGTGTATAATTAGATGGAATTTCTGCACGGTGTTAATCTTGTGACCACTAATCCAAAAATTTTGGGGGAGGGGGTTGTCCCAATATCCCCCCCCCCCCCTGGCTATGCCCCTGGTTTTGACACTAAATTTGCTCTGATTCATCACAATATGTGGGTTCTCAATCGTATTCATGAAACAATTTGAAGTTTTAGCATATAAATTTAGTGCATAATTAGGCTTTTTATAAAATTTTGTTTTGTTTGATGTTCAAAATAAATTTTACTTATTAAAAAAGTCTTGTGCTCAGTGTAAAATTAGAATTTTAACTATAGCTGGCAAATTAAAAAACATGACGTACTGCAATTTCTAGAGATAGTCTGACAACCTAGACAGGGTAAGTTCTCTGAAAACACTGGTAGGAGAACTTTTTGAGGGGTTCTAATGCATATTCAAGTGGAGAAAAACACCCAAAACTCTAGACCATTGGATTAATAGCCATGCGAGGAGAAATAATCCTGAACCTGCACACTTCAGACATTTCCCAATGTTCAGCATTTTATAAATTCAGCCATTGGTCGGTATGTTTTAATAGAAAAGTAGGACTATAAATACTGTACACTCACTTCAATGTATTCACTGCTTTTTCTTTTTATATAATGCTTTCTATTGGGTTCAAATTTTTATCTATGGGCTCATCATGGTGTTATTTATTTTAACGAGAACTGAACTCTTGCAAAAACTGCCCGAAGATGTAGATTTAAATGGCATTAAATCATGTAAAGTATCGGTATTGGCCGATGCATTAACTGTAAAATATCGGTATCGGCTATTTCTAAGAACGAATTTATAGGTAAAGTATCGGTATCGGTTATCAGTGAAAATGTGGTATTGGTTGATCCCTAAAAATGACTAAATTTCACGCATTCAAATAAATCAGAACTCATCTTACATTGATGAGTAATAAAATATTCAAAAAAAAAAAAAAAAAAAAAGAAAGAATTGTGTGTCTTTGTAATTGGGTAAATTGAGGTAAGATAAACAAAATTGCATAAAATGGTTCACTACAGAAAAAAAAAAAAAAAAAAAAAGACTTTCAAATACACAAAAGATTTTTGCAACCTGTCATGTTACTATTAATTGATCATAAATAGTTTACCTTTCATTATTTTAGCTGAAACTCTCCCGAATCTTTAATTTCTACCAAATATGTATTAATTTTCTGTTCCCCGGCCAAACAGCGGTGAATCTAGAGAGGGGTGAGGAGGAGGAAGTAAGTGCCGCCACCAGACGAATTAAGTTTAGACTATAACATATAGCCATATTTTGAAAACATACACGCATTTATAAGAAAAAGAAGACCAAAAACATTTTGTGTACCTCCCTGTAGTTTTCTTTATTGGATCTGCCACTGCTGCAATATAAAATCTTTTTTATTATTTAATGAGCAATGTGGACATTTTTTGGCTCTCAGTTTGGACAACCATTTTTTGGTCACCCAGTTACAGTGAAATAATGTAACGTTTTAGAATATATACAACAATCACAGCAGCATACTAATGTGAAGCATTATTTCCATTTTGACTAATCTGACATACAAGCTGCCCAAGTAGAGACATAATTTTCAACTCATGCTGTTGCTCTTCCTTTCTTCGGCGCTCTTCAAACTCCATCCATAATTTTTGCAGTTTTTCATCTCGCCGCATGCGCTCCTGTTCTAAGTGAGTGACTCTTTCCAGAAACCTACATTCTGATGTTTCATGATATTTTAAAAATGTATCAGTCACATCTTCAATCATTCTCGTAAACCAACTATGTGTTAATTCATACCGTGCTTTCTTTTGAGGTGGTTCTTCAGAATCTGGAGGGGAGGGGGAAAAAAATCAAAATTAGATTTCATAAACTGTTAAAATAAGTAAATGACAGCAATCAAAATGGTGGGTAAAAGCACATAAAATGATAACTGAAAATGGTTTTTACACAACAGGAGTTAAAACTGGTACTAAAGGGTTCTATGTCCATCAAAAACCTATGCGCTTTAAAAACATTAGTCAACAAATTTAAACTTTTTTTCTGCTTCTGGTTTGTAAATGGGTGAATTTACTTAATTTTGAGGTGCTGAATTCACTGGTAAAATCAATTTATGTCTATAACATCACATTTCCTAGAGACACAGCAGAATCAGAAGCAATACTGGCAAAATTTGACAGAATTGAAACTAACAAGAAATGCATATTAAGAATTTCGTAATTCAATATTAATGACTATGTCATTTTATCTCTCAACACCCTTTATTGAAAAATGTGTCCCAAAATGCGACATAATTTTACATGTATTTAAATATTATTAGTTCACAACAGCTTTAATCTATTGTTACAATATTTCGTAAGCTGTAGAATATGCCTCACATGTATTTTTAATGACTATGTCATTTTATCTCTCAATACCCTTTATTGAAAAATGTGTCCCAAAGATGCGACATAAAAAGCGACATAATTTTACATGTATTTAAATACTATTAGTTCACAACAACTTTAATCTATTGTTACAATATTTCGTAAGCTGTAGAATATGCTTCACATGTATTTTTACATGTATTTAAATACTATTAGTTCACAACATCTTTAATCTATTGTTACAATATTTCGTAAGTTGTAGAATATGCTTCACATGTATTTTTTTATAAATAGGTTGCACTCATAAAAATTTCAACATAGGGTTACCAGGCGAAATATGCGAAAGATGAGTGATAAAATGATAAAGTCAATTAATATTGTTTTAATATGGCAATAATGAAACTAAAAAATTAGGGGGGTTCAGTGGGATCTCCCCTTGACGAGGCTCGAACAGCCGAGTTTTTTACTATATAGATATATATAGGCATGATTCTAAAAAAGAAGGTCTAAGTAACTCTTAAAGCATATTTTGAACTTCAATCTTCTTTCTTTGGAAAATGTGAGAGCGATGTCCTTTTGTTTTTTGTTTCAATACTCTCCCTAACAATACCCCAGCGTTAGTCTCTCATCACCTTGTGACCTCCAGTGACCTTGATAACAGTATTCCATCGTAAGGATGTCTTAGTGAATATCTTGGGGAAGAAATCGAGGTGCGAATGTAAAAAATGAATTTTAAGTGATGTTCGACACTCCATGTTCTTATAGTTGTCTGAAAAACCTTTAACTATGCCAACATAGTTATAATCTTTTTTGTTGTCAAAAAGGCCTTCACATTTGGTTTGAATGAAGACTCAGCTGCTAATTCGATATTTGTGAGTTTGACAGCAAAGGGCGAATCGCTGAACAATTTTTATTTTTTTATGTGTGGTCCAATAAATATACCTTCTTTTAACTTTGCTTCACTCAGTTTGGGAAAAGTTTTTTTTGAATGATTGAAGGCCTGACTTCATTTATCTAGAGCTTTAACAAACTTCTTCAACAACCTGACATGAAGCGAAGGCAAAATGATTTTACTGAGCTCAACCAGTGGAGTATTTTTCAAATTTTCCTTTCCAGTTACACAGGCCCGTGCTGGGTGCCTTGAGAGGGCGGTGGATAAAGGATGATGAGGGCGCTTTCCATAGGCGTCGGCAACATAGAACAAGGGGGGGGGGGAGCACTTGTCCCTCCCTGGATTTTGCATGCCCTTTTTTGTCCCTGTTTTTCTTTTCTTCTTTTTCTCTCTTTCCATCATAGTAACGGTGCGGTGAAGTAATCTTTGCAATCCCCCCCCCCCCACACACACACAGGGGGAAATATTCTGTTGCAGCCCGTAGTGCTTTCATAATAGTAATGAAATAGCATTTATCGTTAAGCTCTCGTCTTTTTATTTTCATATGCAAAACTTTTATAAAATACAGTACAATCTTGATAATCCGACATGCATGGGGCCAGACAACCGCCGGATTATGGAAAAATTCTGGATTATCAAGATGTCTTGTTTTTGACACAAACTTAATATCATGTGCTTTCGTTCGATCGACACTGTAATACCCTAGATAAATACGCTGCAAAAAATTCATTAGGTACTAGAAAACAATGACGAAAAAGTGAGGCGAGCACAGGAGCGGGCATGCTTGTTTACATCCGAGGTGGTCTGCGGATCGAAACAGAATGACATGTTTCCCAAGAGCGCCGGATTAGCAAGAGTGAAGTGTAAATAGCATTCTTTTTAACATATGCATGTATTCACAATACGGGTGCTCACTCAAATTAAACTGGGGCTCTGAAGCGCGCCGGTATTTATAGGGGAGGCAGAAGCTGCGGGCAGCTTCCAGAAAAGTCTATTTCTCAAAGATTCTACATAAAGCTGGAATTTTGATTACGTCATAGAAGAGAAATGTTAGGTTATTATGCGTTTCTAATGCGGAAAAACCAACTTTCAGGCACCATTGGGAAAATCGTGCCAAATGACCAAAATGTCCCCAAGCTTGGCGACTTTTGGCGAAATATCGCCAAATTTAGCGCCAAAAATAACTCTCCAAAAGTGTAGTTACCGAGGGCCTAGGACCCATATTTCGCGAGATTTCAAGAAACCCCATAGAAAAACATAGGGGAACAAAAACCTCCGTAACTCCGGTTCTAGTTGACGGATTTTGATGCAACGAAAAGCAAAATTTAACTATTTGACGCGTAGAATACGAATTTTGAACTATTTTAAGCCCCAGATCAGCGGGTTGCCCCGAAAATTTGTAACAATATCGTACATGCATGCATACGTATGTACATTGTCTTACATACATCAATACATACTTTGAAATCCTACAAAGTAACTTAACAAAGTAAATTTTTAAAATGGACTAAATAATCTCTTTGTTTGGAAAAATCTGAATACCGAATTTTTTTGCAATCACATGACTCTTTACTTCGTGCAAGGATGTAAAAATGCATGTTTTAAACATTTAAAATGGAAAGTATCTCATAAACAATCCATTTCGAAAGATTTTCCTGTCTCGTATTTTTTAACTGACTGTAATTCTCATGTTCGCATAATAGTTTTCAGCCGGATATTATTACGTTGGAAAACGCTTCATAATCGCAAAGTGTTTACACGCTTGTCTGCATGATTTCTCATACTCACTACACTGAGCATAAAACGTATGCAATCCTTTTAATCCAAACAAACTGGTTACAGGTTCCTGAAAACAAACGATCGACAGAGGGGGTTTCTTTACCACTACCTGGTTAGCCTAAAAATCCCTGTGGAAGGGAAAAGAGATAATTTTTAGGAACATTCGAACAAACGGCAACCAAAAAAAAAACAATCCTCATATTCCCCAATTTAAATATATCCCAGAAACAAAATCCCTACCCCACTCTGTGTTAACCTATAGATCTTTATTAGGAAAAGTAGCAATGGAATACGATTGCTAATTCCTTTTCAAAATTCAAAATGTAATTAGCAGTTTATAAAAACTCCTTTAGTTACCCCGCCGCGAACAATTTATGAATGCAAAATTTCTTTTCTAAAGTCACACTATTCGGGAACCATTAAAAAATCGTCTGCTGACAAATTATAATAGACTGTGTTAAAAAACTCTTCCTACATTTTCACATTACACGGCATATTTAGAAACTTCTGGGATTTCTTCCATCTCAGAATCAACGGACTGTTTGTTTCTGGTGTTCCAAAATTGTTTTTTCGGCACGGTAATGAAATCTGAAAAGGCTAACCGATTTCGAATATGATTCCAGAAGACTTTTTAAAGGCAGCCAGCCATGAGAGTTTTTGGTTTTCTGCAGAGTAGGCTATTACTTGTTGTTCACTGGTTGGGAGACTGGAAGATGTGGGGATTTTTCTTTACCATTAGATGCTGCTTAGGGAATATCAGGTCGTTTTTTTGGAGTTCATTTGTTCGATTTTTCAATAATTTTTCCCTTCAGGATTTTTTTTTTTTTACTGCAAGGCTCCCTACTTTTGTAATGGGATGGGAAAAGCTAGCAACGAAAATTTTGTGCGGCGCATTGCTTTTGAAACATATTCTAACTTTTTTCTCTGTCGATCGTTTGCTTTCAGGAACCTGTAACCAGTTTGTTCGGATTAAAAGGATTGCATACGTTTTATGCTCAGTGTAGTGATTGAGTACGAGAAATCATGCAGAAAAACGCATAAATGCTTTGTGATTATGAAGCATTTTCCAACGCAATAATATCCGGCTGAAAACCATTATGCGAATCTAAAACCTCGGTAAAGAAACATCATATTTTACGCATTTTTTATTAAACAATTTCCGATTACTGAAGAAGTTATTCTGCCATTTGTGGTTTTATTTCCCAACACTCCTAGAAGTTTCTACCGTTGGAGTAGTGTAAAGGCAAGACACAAAATCATGCTACACGCATTCATTTCGAAGCACTTTTCCATTCCACTGATTAAATTATTGAAAAGGTAATCATTATATTATATGTGATACGAATTGATTATGAAGCGCATTTCATTCAAATGCTGGTACACCAGTTCCCGTTCCTCTGCGCTATAATTATGGAACATGGATTTGTAACTATTTATGATTCTAGAAGATGAAAAAAAAATCGCTCTGCAGCCATTGATTTTGAAGCACTCTTCCGTGGGATTGACTAATATTTTTCTTGGATTGGCGCTCTACTTTGCACTTGTTAAAATGGGTACATAGCACACTTAAATACACATTTTAAAGGGACATACAAGACTTCCTACATGTTATTTTCTGCTGAATTAGTCGTGATTCATACAAAATTAATAATTATTGTTGAGTTGTATAACTACTTGCTTGCTACTGAACTAGAGAACGTATAAATGATATACTTTTTACAGGGTTACACTAGAGATTTACGATTGTTAATTTTGCGATCTACCGACAGTAATAATGCAACATAACAAAATAAATATTTATTTTTTGGCATATACACGCTCACAGTTGAAATGATAAATATTTTCGATACCTCGAAATGATAAATATTTCAGTAAAATATTTTCGATACCTCGAAATGATAAATATTTCAGTAAAATATTTTCGATACGTTGTGGTCTATTGTTAGTAATAGTCAAATAGACAATAAATAAATAAATATTTAATGCTGAGGTTATAAATACGCAATTGCGCTTAAAAATGCTAAACGCAAAATTAATACTTTTTACAGGGCTGCACAAAAGACTATCGACATGCTAAATTTACGGCCTGTAGGCATTAGTAGTGGAACATAACAAATTAAATATTTAATATTGAGGTACATAACTACATGCTCGTCACTGACGTAAAGTTAATATTAATTTTTATAGGGACACACTAAATATTTCCGTTACGTTACGGTCTTTTGATGGTAATTGAGGGACATAAGAAAGTACATGTTTAATCTTGAGGTGTATAACTACATGCTTGCCATTTAAAATGGTAAACCACAAAATTTATCAACTTTTTACAGAGACATACAAAATACATTTGATGTACGATATGTTACGGTATATTGGTGGCAATCGTAAGAACGTATTATGTATACTCTCTTAATAATCAAGAGTGAAAAACCAGTGCTGAGGAGTGATATATCACCCTACCTTCGTGACAAAAATCAGCCAACCTCCATAGAGTGAGAAATCACTATTCTGAAGAGTGACATTTCTGACTCTGGATTAGGAGTGAGAATTCAAAAACCCACTCCGGGAAAGAGTGCCTCACTCTAAGGAAAGGGTGACAGCACGCCATCCCTTAAAGAGTGGAGCGCTCTGATCAAGAGTGAGCTATGACCCTTTTTAAGAGTGACCGCCACTTTTTATAGGGTGATTATTCGAGACCGTATCCAGGGGTCCGGACCCTCCCCCATCCCAAAAAAATTGATTTTTGTTAATAAAATAATAATAATGACGTCTTTTTGTGAAAAATTCTGCCTTTTCCACGGTTTGGACCCTGCCTGAAATTTTTGTCTGGGTACGGCCCTGGATTTATTCCTTGCATATGCCTTGCTGATGGCTATCACTATTTTGGGAAAATTAAAATAATTCCTTATAAATATAAATATATATATATATATATATATATATATATATATATATATATATATATATATATATATATGAATGTATCTGGTAACAGCATTGATTATTATTATTTTTTAAATATTTGGCAAACATTAAAAGATATTTTCTATATAGCATCAATATTTATCCAATCTTGTGAATTCATTGAAAATAAAATCCAATATTATAAATTTAATATTTTGCCCATTTGAAGTCAAATTTTAATACTATTGAATCTTAAAGTATTTGAAATTTATCAATAATATTGAGTGTATATTAGAAATATTTCCAATATTATTAAGTACTAATTACTTTTAATTATTAAAATTTACATATATGTGAATACTTGAGTAAAGACCACTTCCAGTATTGGTAAAAACTAGAGTTTAGCCCTGATATATGCTCAAAATGTTATTATTATTTGTAAAATTTTAATTAACATATGAAGTGTGTATTGATATATTAATTATATATTGAGAATATTTCTGAAGCAGTCTCACTACCAATGAACTTTTAAATATTAACTCAATATTGTGAAAACATTGATATCAAAAACCAATAATATTACAAAGTAGTAAGTGAACACATTGAGAATAAACAGTTTCCAATATTGGTAAAAATTAGCATTTAGGTCTGATAAATTCTCAAAATAACATTATACTTTCAGTATGACTATACTAATATACCTTTTCCACTGAATTTAACATACAAAAAAATATATTCTTAATATAGGGTTGTATTGGAAATATTTTTGAAGTAGTCCTCAATTGATAAATTTTTTAATGTTAACTCAATATTGTTAAAAAAAAAAATTGAAAACAAAGATCAACTGTAACTTCGTCAAATGTATCAAATGTAACTTCGTACAAAGTAGCAAAGTTAATATTTGCCTCAGATATATTTAAAATGCATTTATAGTATTTGATATACATTGGAAATATATTCAATATGGATAAGTAATTACTTTAACATAACTTTATACCATTTTTAATTTTTTTGGTTAATATTTACTCAATATTACACTGGGAATAAAGCTAGTATTGGTAAAAAGTAGAAAGTTGATATTTAACCTTTATATTGTAAAAATTATAAAACTTTGCTGCTATTGAATTTAAATTAAATATATTTAAAATGTATCTGCAATATCGAGCGCCTTGAAAATATTCTTCATATCGTACAAGTAAATATTTTTGCCGCATTTACCTCCCCCCCCCCGCCAAGTTTGTCCATAGGCAATCTTTAATACATCATAGCTGGATATTGGGTATATCTATTAGAAGTCCAACATAAAATAGATTTCTCTATTAGAAATTTGAGGTGTGATCTCTCTAATGAGTAAATAACATCTATAATATACAGGTATCTGTATATATGTAGCATAGTTATAATAATTAAACTTCCAGAAGATCTTAAAGATCCAGAATATCCCAAAAATGGCTATCTATTTCATATTCAAAATATCCAAAGATCAGAAATTGATACTTATTTCATATCCAGAACTTCTTAGATATCTATTTCTGGGCTATCTTGGATTATTGTCATGTTCAGAATGATCCATAACAGCTGGAAAATAAATTTTACGTAGCTCAATGGTACAAGTAATATCTGACCCCATGCATTTTTAGATTCTTGCTTTCATTCCAGTGAGTGAAATGTGGACTGTTGACACAAAACATACAGTATTTAAAATAACAGCCTATTCTGAAATTAAACAGATTAAGAAGGAGTACAGAGTTTCATTTTAATAATCAGATGATGGCATCACTAAAAGGTACCCCCAAGAGTTCCACATGGTTACTAAAACAAACCTCCATAACCTCTAGATCTATTTAGTTACAGAATTCGTTAACAGTTTATGTTTTGTTTGGTTAGTCAAAACGTAACAGGAATAGAAGTGAAAGTTTCAAAATGTTTGGAGGTGATCTGTATAGCCATTGAGCTATGTAAAATCCATCAGCAGGAGATTTATAAGAATTTTCTTTGTCTGCAGTTCTATAACTTCATTTGAGGTAATCTGTGATCAAACAAGAATAGAAATAAGAGTTTCGGACATCCACATTACTCAACAGTGTGCAGAAATATTTGATACGTTCAATGTTACCTTTTCTCCTGCTGAAATAAAAAATCCCTGAAAGCTTATTTTTTACCTATGGTACATTTCAGAACAACTTTCACTTACAACAGTATTAACAAAACAATAAAAATAGTTCATGATAAGATATTTATATAAAATCAAAAGAATACTAATAATTTTGATTTTTAAATAGGTTTTATTTTAAGCATAATTTATTCAAACTTTCTTTTCAACTTTATTACAATTAACAAGTCTTTTTTTAAAATTTTAAATAAATAAGAAATGAACAGGATTGAATTGTTATCGAAAAGAAATTATTTGAAATTAAATTTCAGTCATTTATACGAACAAATACAAGAATTATGAAACACGAAAATAAGTTAAAAGAGCAATAGCTATCCTTTAATTGAAAACCAAAAAAAAAAAAAAAAAAATTAAATAAATAAACTAATTGTTGGGTAAATCAAAAATATAAATATATCTGCTGATAAGCTCTGTTAATGTACATATCATATTTAAGAGAATACCTATTTTTCTATTCTTTCCCCTCCCCCCAGAAAAAGGAATAAAATATTTCTAAAATGGAAACTACTTTATATTGATTGATTTCTTTTTTTGTGAAAAGGGGTAAAGAAATATTTTTGTGCAGGCCAATACATAAATAATATAAATCAAAACCAATTATTTCATAATTCCCCAACAATGCCCATTTTGTTGAATACACCCAACATTTTTGTCTTGTCCAAAAACCATTATTTAAGGTTTAGAGGCATGAGCAAGAATACAGGTTAGAATCCTTAAAAAGTTCACCACCCAAGTCAGCCCCCCCCCCCAAGAAGACACCCCTCTTGTAGACTTGCCATAACGCAAAGAAATAATTGAAGTTTAGAGCATGAGGGTGAACCATATTAACCTCCATAGATAATGTCTGGGTGAGGGGGGAGGGTGGTGATTCAAAGAAAAAGATTTTTTTTTTCACCTCTTAAAAAACCAAATTCCTCTTCTGAACATAATTTATACATACTTCAAAATAAAAGCCATTTCTTAATTTTTTAATATATATACACATTCCTTTCTTTATTTATTTTTAAGTGTGATTTTATTTATTTCAATTTCACTTTTACAGCAAAATAGCTACAAATTACTTAATCTTTTAAAAACTTCAAATTGAAAAAAAAATTCTTTTAATATAGATTTTATGCAAGAATTATTATACTATTGAAAACAGATTTAGAACAATAAATGAAAGTAAAGCCAGAAAAACTCATTAGTATGTTAGAACAAAGTTCAATTAATACGAGGGCCAAAAAAAAAAGAAAGAAAAAACAGTTAATAAAAATATATAAGCAAAGTCTTAATAAAAACATGAGTAATGGAACTTCCAAGTCCAGAGTAGTCTTCAGCCTAGCAAATTTTAGTTTACGATGCGTTCTAAATTAAAAAAAAAAATTTAAACTATTACAGAACTGCAGAAGTAAAAAATAGCCTACGAATTGAAAAAAAGTGGAAGATATCTCTTATTGAGACTCATGCAGGTTTGAATGAATTATAAAAGCAATGGCAGTGAACACACAACAAATTATTACAAATTTGGTTTAATTGTATTACATTGTTACATTTATATAAAATACAATCACTGGATTCAATATGAGTACTTCAATACTATTTCACATTCAGGGATTCTTCTAACAGCATCTGGAAGATAAAAATTATGACTTCAACAAGTAATTACAGAATTAAAAGTTAAAACATAACTGCTATTCTATCCTAATAAAAAAAGGGTACCCTCCCCCCTCCCCATAATTTGAATAAGACTGAAGAAAGGCTCAAAATCAGAACGAGTTGGCAGCTAGAATATACTAGAGCATAAACTAGATCTATGTTAAATACATACAAAATAAAATTAGTTAAAATTAGTTTTGTGTGTACATGGATTAGTGTCAAATTTAAATCTCCAACTAAAGCACAGCTTAACACTTTCAACTAGGTTATGAATTTACAGAGGAATAAGTCAGCAGATCTTTTCATTTGATTCAGAAAACATTTTGTTTATAGTTTCACTAAAATCGGAGGATAACTTTATAATAAAAAGTCTGCAAATCTACATACATTTTGGAACACCTTTAGGAGCAGGTTAAATACAATTTTGGAACAGCACAAAAGCATACTGAAAAATGGTAATAATAAATACTTTCTTATTACCATTTTTCATATTACCATATTTATGTATAGTAATAATAAATACTTTCAAGTAACATTTACATATACTGTAACCTTCTGAGTAAGAGAGGGAAGGGAAACAGGGTTCCTACTGTTAAAATTGTACAAATTATGAATAAATGAATAAAATAAAGATGTAGAATTTAAGCTGCCTTTTACATTTTAATTTTGCCACTGAACATAAAAGCAAATGGAAAAAACTGCAATAAAACCTAAATATAGCAGCTCAAAAAAAAAAAAAAAAAAAAAAAAAAAAAAAAAAAACTTTTTTTACCTGCAAAAAATAAAAGAAAAAAAACTTAATTTTACAGATAAGAAATGCTTGTACTGTTTTATAAAATAATCTGTTCTCTATGTTCTATTAATATTAGAATATACTGATATGCAAAGTGATTGAGAGCACAAAATACTTTATTAAAAGTAAGGAACACATTGTAGGATTTACTTCACAAAATTTTATTTTGTGAGGTAAATCCTCTGAGGTAACACAAAAAAGAATAATTGGGGACAGTATTGAAGCGAAAATCCCATATCAAAGCAATTTGGAATAAAATTATCCCTGAATCACAGTAACCTGTGCGTAATAACAAACATCAAACTAATAGTGACAAAATAAATATTAAACACATTACTTACTATCGGTGAGTTAAATTTGCAAATTATTACAATCAATTAAAAAATAGAAAATATTCAGGACTTGTAATATATTTTAGGTACATCAAAAATTGAGTAAAAAATAAAGTGATAACTTTGCAATAAAAACTTTTCATGTACAGCAAGTAAAATATCATCAAATAACAACATTCTTAGCAAAGATCACATCTATATGTGGAAGATAAACAAAAGAAATAAATAATTAAACGGAAGTTTGAAAATACTTTTCATATCCAGTCTGGTAAATTACAAGGATTCAATGCTCAGAAGTGTAGCTAGAGGGGGACATTTGTCCCAGGGCATAGGATCCAAAAGGCACCAATTTGTATATAAAACTTTTTCCAGCGCATTTTGGTAAACAGGAAGTGATGCAAATTTGTTCTCGGGCACTGAAAATTCTTGCTACACCTCTGAGTACTGACCCCAATTAATAACCTAGATCTTCTTGAAGTCAGTTAAAAACTAGACTAAAGATATTTTTGAGTAATATTCAAATATACATATGACAACATGTGAACACTGACAAGGTTATTGCACTTTGTTAATACTGCAGGCTTAAAAAATCTGAATTTACTAAGGAAGTAAAGTTTACATTTACATATTGTATTAGTAAAATTAAAAAATAATATATTTCATCTGTTTTTACCACTAATGGTGGTACATGTAATATGGTGTCAAAAGTGGTAGGCTAGTTTTCGATTTGGTTTGTACCAAAGTACAGATATGAGATTAACAAAAAAGGAAAAAAAGTCTGAAAGAATGTCCAAACAACTTTTGAGCAATTATACTTATGAATTTCAAGAGCAATAAATATTTTAATTTTTATTGATACCAAATCTATCTTACTTATATACAATTTTGCCTTACTGAAAAATCAGAAAATTTTTGAAAAAAATGAAAAAACTGAATTCTTTATAAACATTGAAAAAGGTCTGAATATTAAACTAAATTCTTAAATCTCATCTCTGAAAGTAGCATTTTACAGTTTACATTTTAAACAACAACAGCAGTGACAACATTAATAATAATAATAATAATAATAATAATAATAATAAAAGTTACAGGAGTTTCAAGGTTTTACTTACAACATATTTTTAAGAGGTAGTGAGGGTGCAGAGTAAAAAAATTAATCTGAAGGGACTAAAAATTGATTTTTATACTTTATTTCATTGTTACTTCATAAAATGTTGCAAATAAGACTTGATTTTGCAAGCAATTTATTAACTTGGTGTCAAATATGCAACTTGACATAAAAAATTTGCATATAATAGAGATTAAATAAATGACAGAATATAGCATAACATAAAATGATATACTAAAGAGTTGCCTGGGTCAAATGCTTTAATAAAGAATACCACATTGAATTTTACTGTATAAATATTTATTGTTTTACTCATTGATGTAACTTTACCAAAAGTTATACTTTTTTTCTTTTAAGAACAGCCCTAATAACTTTCTCAATTTACATGAAATTTATAAAATTTAATACATAGTCACTAACTGCCCCAAAGTAACATCACTTTAGGGAAAAAAAACTAAAAAAAAAAAAAAAAACATATAAATCAATTTGGAAAATAAGAAAAAAATAAACTAAACAAAAAAGTAAACATCTCAAAAAAAAAAAAAAAAAAAAAAAAAAAAGTTATTGACAATTATGAAATTATGCGATACAAGCTTTGAAAAAATTAGACCGCAGAGATCAAAAGTATGCAGACTTTGAACTAGTAATTAAGAACATTTAAAGAATAAATAAACAAATAAAACAAAAATATGAATACCACTTATAATGCCAATAGTTTCTTCTCTTTTACAGCATGCCACTGACAAAAATTCAATGGTTTTCCACAGGACCAGTTCAGAGTACTAGAAAATAAAAAGATAATAAAGTGATAAACAGCCAAAATCAATCAGTTTTTCTTGTAACATATTTTATTCATCACTTGGCTCTGCAAGCTTTAAAGACAGGCTTCTCAAAAACTCGGTATAATTCAGAATGCTTCTTCATAGACAGCATGATGAACTTTTATAGAACAACAAAACTGCAGGTCTTATCCCATTTTTAGGGAGAAATTCACGAAAGTGGAAACTGTATCTGATGGCTAATTCTCCCTCTATTTT
Organism: Cheiracanthium punctorium; assembly: GCA_038373885.1. NCBI lineage: Eukaryota > Metazoa > Arthropoda > Arachnida > Araneae > Cheiracanthiidae > Cheiracanthium > Cheiracanthium punctorium. Next base: position 58,115 of record JAWZYV010012605.1, read on the forward strand.
GGACAATACAATATGTTATAAATTTTTCTCTGAGTATTTCACTTCTATAAATTAACCATTTGTATTGCCATAAATACAGCTTGTGAAGAGAAATTCTGAATTTTCAAATTTCTGACATAGTTAAATTCTTTTAAAACCTGTTCAGAAATTGCATTATTTCTTGTAAAAAATAATAATAACTTGATTGAAACATTTTGTTTCTACTCAGTGAGACACTTAATGAAACACAATTTTTGTGAGAAATCTACTACCCATCTGATTCAGTGCTTAAGATATACATTCTTCTAAAATGGGATGCTTTGCAAAGCAAATAATAATAATAATATAAAATTCACACAGACATGTGTATAAGGAACATTTATAACATATGATATGAATATAAAATTAACTCCCAAATTTAAAAATACACTGAAACAGTAAATAATTAAAAATAAATACATACTTATATCTAAAGACATCCAAAGTAGTATTCACCCTTATCAAAGGTTCTTGAAAAATCACCCAGTCATCGCTGTTATTAACTCTCCTATATTTCAAGAAAATGAGTATTCAGTACATAAAAAACATTCTAAAAGTTTCGTTTTCTAAAGCAACCAATTTATATGAATATTCATTTATTATCAATTTATATATATTTAACTAATGACCACCCAAGGTAGGAGTCTTCAGTTAAAATTTACATTTAAACATTATCACAAGAACAAATGATTCGGTGGTAGATCGAGGGGTAATGGGATGAGTGGCTATAGGGCTTCAGTCCCCCCCCCCCCCAATCTCAAATCCAGGCAGCAATTACGACATAAAGTCGCTTGAGTCAGAAGTATGGGTCTAAATGGGGGCCCCCTTACATTTTGTTTCTTCACCGACTCTGACAATTGTCTTTCTGTATTTTCCACAGTATTTACCCGCTTGCCCATGATAATCAGGGAACAATCATATTACATTAAATTTTTCAATAATATTTGACTTATTTATTAAGATATATTTTTCAGTAATATTTGACTTATTTATTAAGATATATTTTTCAGAAATTTTTATATGAATGCATTTAAAATTATTTCAGATTTTAAATGCAAAAATGTGTAACAGATAAACAGTGATAATTCGCAAGTAATAATATATTAAGATGCTAACATATCAAAAATATATACTTGTGCAATACATATGAGGAATATTTGAAATATACACCCAATATTGTGGATACATTTTAAATAAATTTAATTTAAATTCATTAAGATTGACAATATAATGGGTAAATATTAATTTGCTACAATTTACATTAGTATTTATTTCCAATTTAATGATAATATTGAATAATTAAGTATATGAACATGAAAAAATAAAAATACTATAAAATTAATTACTTGTCAATATTAGGAATACATTAGAAATATTACCAATGTTTACCTAATATTGTGGATACATTTTAAATACATTTGGGCTAAATATTAACTTGCTGCTATGTAAAAATACTGGTTTGGGTTTTCAATGTTTTACAATCCAGTGAGGTGCTATTTGAAAGTTTATTGGTAATGGAACTACTTCAGAACTACTTCCAAAATATAGGCAATATTGCAGATACATTTCATTTAAATTCAGTAGAAAAAGGATTAAAATTATTTTGAATTTTTAAGTAAATTTTACCAATATCATAAATTTATTTACCCTTAATGATACCCAGTAGAAGACCCAAACTCTGAAATCCATGCTGTCTGCTTTCTCAACAATGTCAATAAATAATGAAATCTGTTCTGCTACCTGCAAGTTCAGAAAACCACAGAATAATATTAAATACATGAAAAATATAACATTAATGATATGGGCACCCATAAGGGGGGGCTCAAGGTAGGGAACTTGCTCCCCCTCTAGGAGAGGAGAGCAGGGGCAGGGACATACCCCAAAAAAAATTCTGGGAGGGTCCAAACGATGAAAAAGGCAGAAATTTTCACAAAAAGACTTCACCATTATTGCTTTGTTAATAAAAACTGAAATTTCGAAGGTGTTACAGACCCCCACCCCCCTTCCTGGGTACGTCCTTGGCCAGAGGGTGACTGGTGGGGCTTCAGCCACCCTCGAAATAAGTAAACATAAGAAATGGAGAAAATTACATATTCGTGGGTAATTTTGAAAGTTCAGCTTGAAATTTTTAAGGTTTAGATACGTCCCTAAGCCAAACTCACTCCACCCCCCCCCCACTTAAGTATGTTTTTTCAATCTGCAAAGATATGTTCTGATTAAATGAATTTAAAATGAAATATGCTAGATAAATTTTAAGTTTATGAACATTTCCTATGCAATATGTGAAATAACCTTTATTAAAAATGAAGTCTTAAAAAAATGCAACTCAAAGCATGGCTTTTTCCATAACATTACAGAAATAATTCAGCAATCAAAATTAATTGAATGTCAACAATATTATTTGAATTGTCTTAGACTGAACAAGTGTAAAGTAAGCTTTATTTAAGGGGAATAGATGAAGTGAATATTATCAAATACAATGAAGAACCGTTCTGATTATACCATCTTTAAAATAAAACAAACTACATTAAAATCGGCTCACCCATTTGGGATCTATTTTGCCACACACACATCCAACTTTTAGAAAAAAAAAACCCAGGCATTTAGTATCTTAGAATGAAAATTTAATAAACTAAATTCATATTCTGAAAAAATTTAAGGACCCCTTAAAATGGGGTGTCTGGGGCATGTGCCCTCCTTGCTCCTGTGATAATCATGGTCTTATCATCACAGGATTTTCAGTAGTATTTGACTTAATTATTAAAATATATTTTTCAGCAATTTGTACATAAATGCACCTAAAATTATTTATCAGATTTTAAATTTTGAAATAATGTACAGTAGATAAACAGTCTTAATTCACCATTACTGTGATATTAAGATGCTGACACATTAAAAATATTTGTTAGTACAATATGAGGGAAATTTATAATATACACACAATACTGTGTGGATACATTTTAAATATATTTAATTTAATTCATTAACATGGACAATATAATGGATAAATGTTGCTAATTTTTACCAATATTAGTTTTTATTTCCAATATAATAACAATGTGAAGGATTGAGTATATTAGCGTTAGAAAAAAAAATAAAATGGTATAAAAATATTTTTAAAAATTACTTGTCAATATTAAGAATACATTATAAATATTTCGAATTTTTACTTAATATTGTGAACACATTGTAAAGATATTTGGGCTAACTACTAACTTGCTACTATTAAAAACTTTATCAGTAATGGAATTACTTCAGAAACATTTCCAGTATATAGCCAATATTGTGGATATATTTCATATGTTAATTAAATTCAATAGAAAAAAATTAGCATTATTTTGAATTGGTATCTAGGCTAAAAGGTAAGTTTTACCAATTTGAGAATTTTATTTACCAATATTGATACACAACAGAAGACATAAAATCTACCATACCAAAATCTGCAAGGCTCTAAAATTAATACTGTATTACTAAATTTAATATTGTAACACTTACCTTTATTACCAGTAATTTTAAACTTATCCGTTACTATACTATTGAATTATCTTTAAACAGTATACAAACTTTTCAATTCCAAAAATCTCGCATTTAACACCAAAAACAATAACTTTTTTTCCGCGTTGAATCAGTTTAATAGCACAAGTATCCCTTGTGTTTTTCGTACTACTAATGAAAGCTCACACATTCTGAATCACCTGCTACTTTCAGCTGGTTTCCCTGATTTAAAAGTGGACTTTCCTGAGGCCATCTGGGGTGTTCGATCGTAAATTATCCACTTTACCATATGAGAGAGAGGTTTGTGTATGTGTAAAAAGTGGAGAGGGAAATATTACACCACAACAACAGAGCGGTTATTTTGATCTAACAACGTATATATGTATATTCTAAGCGTGAATCTGTGCTAGAATGTGCAATAAGATAAAATGATGCACATAGACATAATGAAATTTAATCACAAAATATTTTTTTCCCACGTTTATAATTTATTTCAATATAAATTGCATACAATATATAATTGATCATTATTTTCTGCTTTTGATTTAAAATTTTGTTTATACTATTTGCAACAGGCGCGTATCCTTCCTAAAAATCTGACCCCTTACTTAGTTTAAAATTTGATACCGAGGCTACAGTTGAAACAGCTTGCTTACAATTTGATACACAGGTTAGAGCCCTCTCCACCCCCGAAATAAAATCCTGACTGCACCACCGATTTACAAACACGCATCAAAACATGCTCAAATATTATATACAGAAACAAAAAACGAATGCAAGATTTCAGCTATATAAGCATAAATAACATACTACGATCAAGTATAGAGACGGATTTAAAGATCAATTTCTCGGAAGGGTATAAAATTAAAAGAAGCAGGCTTGTTTAAGTCTTAAAAACAAAATGTATAGTAAAGCAAAATGTTAACCCTAACCAAAGCAATGTCTGTCGGAAGAGCTGGAGTCCTAATGGATCCGACACTGAATCAATGTATCTTATATGTTGTGAATTATCAAATTTTAAATAACATTTACAATAACTGAAAAGTTATCAGGTTTTACTTACTTGTGTTAGCTAAAAGTATTCCATTACTTGTATGCAGTTGGTACTTCGCAACTGCAGTCCAATTCCAATATGGCGTCGTTTGGGTATGGAAGCAACGCACTCACTCCTGCTGAAGTGAGAGCATCATGGGAAAGGTGGTGACTCTCTCGCTAGAGTGAGCAGATAGCGCCTTCACCCTTACTCTAAGAGTGACATTGTCTCACTCTTGCAGTTAGAGTGACAGAATCCTATCGATGAAGAGTCATAATGCAGTTTTCTCACTCTTATCTCACTCTATCTGGGATCATTTGCCGGTGACTTTTTGTAAGAGTGACAATGTCACTCTAAATTTTTAAGAGAGTATGTAGAGGGTGTCGCCAAAAGGTGCAATGATCTTTAATTCTTTATCTGTTAAAGATAAGTGGACAATGTAAACTGAAAAAATGTTCAAAATAAGGTCGTAACTAAGCCTCCATCAAGGAAAAATTCTTTTAAAAAGTTACACTTTTTAAATTTGCATAAGACCCTCGTATATAAAAAAAAATTACCCAATGAGTAAAATGTTCCTCATGCACTGTTGAAGTTGTTTACAAATTTCGAGAATTATATTCTAAAAAATGTCAGAGATATGAAGATAAATATAGGCTGACTTAAACCACTTTTCAAAGGCTCTTGAAGGGGAAAAAAATCATGCCATTTCAGGGGCCGTACAGAAATTACGAAATAAAACTATTTTTTTCCACTCTATCAATAAACGTTCACATTCAAAATCATGTACAGCCCCTGATCATCCTTTTTTAAAGATATCGCGGTGGCATTTTATGATGAAAGGCTGAAATTTTTTGAATCACCTCATGAGTGTATCGGGCATATTTTCCTGATCGGGAATTTTTTTGGTACGGGGGTCATATGCAAATTTAAAATTTGCATTTTATTTTAAATTAACGAGAGGAAGTTTTTTTTTAACATAGTCTTTTTCCGACCTTATTTTGAACATTTTTTTATTTTACATTGCACACTTATCTCCAAAAAATGAAAAGAAAAGTCACTAATACCAAAATAGAAAAATTACCAACAGACAAAAGCCACTAACTTTAACCAGAAATCCTTTAAATCAGCATCATTAACACCTGAAGCAGAGTTGAGAGTCCATGCCGAGAAGCAATGACGGATACATAAAAATTGCTTTTCTTCATACAGGGTAGTTAGTTATAATTAAGCAGCTGAAACTGATAAGATGATTGACACCAACTTTTTGCATAATTACTGTACACAAACTGCGCTCAAGGAAGTTAAATAAAAAGTTTAGTTTAAAAGGCTTCCAGTAGGTGGTGTTTTGCATGGAGAAAAGATGATTTCAGATCAACAAACAATGCACATCAGCAAATAAATGTTCAAAAACTATTGACTGAATATGAAGTTATTTATTTTAGGTGGACGAAGATTAAATATATTAAGTGTAGACACGCTTTCGTCAAACATTCTTTTCTAGAGCCCGTTGCAATTGCCATCACTAGGGGCTTTGACTTCAGTTTTAGCGATATTCTGTTATTTGAAATGAAACAAAATTGATATATGTTGTTAAGGATTAAAAGATAAAGCTTTCCATTGAAAATAGGGTCTGTATAGTTAAATAGTTCTTCTACAAGAGCACTCAAAATATTTCCAATACAATACGGTCAATGGCAGTTTAGAGACAGGCATCTATTTACAGCATATAATACTATAAACTACAATATAATTAGCTAATAATCCGACAACATACTTGTGCCTCCCTCAAATTGTACGAAAATTCGCCAATGTTGGCGACTTTTGCAATAAATTGCCGAATATGGTACGAAAGAAATGCTTTGAAAAATGAACTGAGATTGGCGATATTTTCATTATTTGTCGGTAAATCGAAAAATATTTAATGTGGTAATATTAAGCTATGATGATTTTATTGGGAATTTTGAAAATTCGTTACTCGCGCTGCAATCAACCGATTTAGTGTGTTGTGTTTCGTTAAGGAATGGCTAAGGGCTATCTGCATAGGAGTGGGAGGAGGTTGTGTAAGTGGAATTTCTCCGACCGACGAAAATCCGTTAATGCGTAAGAACCCAAAACGGGTTAACGCATTTACATGGAACAAAATTGCAAACTTTTATTTTTTAGTTCTTGGAAAATAAGTTTTAGATTGCTAACCCTTCAAAGAATAAGATTCTGGTTCTCCAGTGTTTGTCTGATAGCGTTATGTTATATAAAATGAATATTTATATTTTTAACTTCGTCAAGTTAACAATTTTAACTATTTTTAACTTTTTAACAAACTGAAATCATTCAAAAAATTTGAATGATTTCAGTTTGCTTGTCCGTTCTCTGTCCACCCGTCCAGTGTTCTAACTGTTGTAAATATATATGCGAATTTTTTTTTTTCTATGTACAGTACCATGTACTCTATTAAAAATATTGTAAGTAGCATTACAGTTCTTTTACAGGAAAAGTAGCATTACAGTAAGTAGCATTACAGTTCTTTTACAGGAGAAAAACAAACAAATGCATGGCACTCTATGGAAAGTCCTTCTTGAAAACTTATTTTAGAGATTCACTTTTTTGAAAGTAAACAATGTTGGCATACAGAATATTAAGGCTCTCAAAGTAATGCTCTCCATTGAAAATAGTGTCTGTATTATTAATAGTTCTTCTACAGGAGCACTCATAAGAATTCCAATACATTACAATCTGTGGCATTTGAGAGACACTAATATAATCTAGTACAAGACAAGGAATATAAAATTTTTAGATTCTTCAGTTAAACGATGGAGTTTTTTTTTTTTTTTTTTAAATCTCTTTTACAGGGTCTCATAAAATTGCGTTTATAGTGATAATACAACATTATCTTATCTCCAAAATCACGCCATATGTAAGGAAAATACATTTGCCAAATTTGGCGCAAAAATATTGATGTGTTGGAAAGTGTTTTATAATCAATGTGTTTGGCATGATTTATCCTTCTTGTTTATTAATTATCAGAGTTCCTGAGCAAATTAAAAATATCGGAGAAACTCCATGGGGAGAGAGTGTAAAATAACATTATTTCTGTGTTTACCATGAGAGAAATCGCATATGCTGAATATACTTATTTTTCAAATGATATTCTGCACCGTACTTATAATTAAACTTCCCCTGTAAAAAGCAGTCTGCAGCTGAAAAGGATGAGTGGATCAGTTATAAATGTGCTCAAAAACTACTGAACAAATGTTGAAATTGTTATGTTTATTTTGAATGATCCATTTCCAGTGTTAAATTTGCTGTTTCTTCAATTAAAAAATATATCCCTGTTTTATGTATCAATTTATCAAGAATGTTCAAATATAATTTTCCATCCTGTCCCATGCATATTATAGATAGAACTTTAGTAGTATATAGCCGGATATCCGGCAGAGAAGTCGGATATCCGGTAGCTATGATTCGGATATCCGATGGTATTTCGGAATTGAAAATCAGTCGGATAAACCGGATATCCGTTACATCCCTATATCCATTCTATTTTATTTTATTTGGAAGGGCTGGGGGGGGGACCTTTCATAATATTAATTTGCAAAATCAGTGCAGTAGCTAGGAGCTGGCCAGGTTGGCAGGTGCCAGGGGTGCAAGCCTCAGAAGGGTGCACTTGGTAGTCTTTTCCAGCATAATAGTGTTACGAATTTTCGGGGCAACCCGCTGCTCTGGGGCTTAAAATGGTTTAAAATTCATATTCTACGCTTCAAATAGATAAATTTTGCTTTTTGTTGCATCAAAATCGGCCAATTAGAACCAGAGATACGGAGGTTTCGCTTTCCCATATGTTTTTCTATGGGCTTCTAGAAATCTCGAGACATATTAGTCCTAGAGCTTAGATCTCTTCACTTTTGAGGACTTATTTTTGGCGCCAAATTTGGCGATATTTCGCCAAAAGTCGCCAAGCTTGGCGACTTTTTGGTCATTTGGCGCGATTTTCCCAATGGGGCCTGGAAGTTGTTTTTCCTGCATTAAAAACGCATAATAACCTAACATTTCTCTTCTATGACGTAATCAATATTCACGCGTTATGTAGAACCCTCGAGAAATTGACTTTTCTGGAAACCTCTTGTACCTCCTGCGTCGGCTATTTATAGAAGCGTGTGTCGCCCCGACGATTCATTGTTGATCAAGCTTTGAGAGAGTGAATACGCTTGCTTTGTGAAGGAAGCTGTGTTTCGCGCTGTTTGTGAAGCTTTGAATTTAAGTGCTGTGTGTAAATTCTTCATTGCTGAGTCTTGAGAGACTGTTAGTGTTATTTCTCGTATATTTTCGCTGAATTCTTGTCAGTGAAAGTGTTCTATTTTGTGTGAGAAATACAGCATTCGTGAGAGTTTCTGATCTAATCGAACTGTTAAAAGCACTTTACTGCTAGATTGTGCTTGTGAATTGTGTACAGCTGATTGTTCTACGAAGTTCTAGAAGCAATAAAGTTTGTGTTCCATCCTGACAAGAGACTTTTTACTTGAACTTTATACACCAACTGGACTTTAGAACGACGAACCCCAGGAGTAGCCGAGTAATTCCGCAACATTTGGTGTCAGAAGTGGGATTCTAAATAAAGACTTTAATTTTCCAGTTTATGGTTTTGACTAGACAAAAAATGGAAGAACAACTTCAAAAGCTCATGAATATGATGCAAGAAATGAAAGCCGGACAAGACGAGATGAAAGCCGGACAAGAGGAGATGAAAGCCGCACAAGAACAGATGAAAGCCGGACAAGACGAGATGAAAGCCGCACAAGAACAGATGAAAGCCGGACAAGACGAGATGAAAGCTGGACAAGAACAGATGAAGGCGGATTTAGAGAAGAAAATTGAAGCAGGACAGACCGATTTAGAAAAGAAAATTGAAGCCGGACAGACCGATTTAGAAAAGAAAATTGAAGCCGGACAAGAACAGATGAAAGCGGATTTAGAGAAGAAAATTGAAGCCGGACAAGAAGGAATGAAATTGGGATTGGAGAAAATGGAGACTGCTTTGGGAAAATTAGAGAAATTCGAAAAGAGTGTGCAGGAAAATCAAGAGATAATGGAGAAAAGAATGTCGCTCATAGAAGAAACTCAAACGAAATATGAACAAAGAATTGAAGGAAAAATAGAAGAAAATGTTAAGGAATTGCAGCAAGATATTTGCAGAATGCGGGAAGAATTTAAGAATAAAATTGAGGAGAAACTAGACTGGAAAGAAAATATAGTTTCGAAAATACATGAAGAATGTGAAGCTAAAATTGAAGAAAAATTGGACTCTCTCGTAAAGCTGGGAAAGTTACCCGAAAACATCAGGTTATCTTCACACCGCCCAGCAGTGAAACTTACTGCCTATGACGGAAAGACTCCCTGGGAAGCTTACAAGACCCAATTTTCGATCGTCGCCAGAGCCAATGGCTGGAGCGAGTCCGAGAAAGCTAATCAACTGGCCGCTTCCCTTAGCGGAGATGCAATTAATGTATTGCAAACTATCGGAGCGACGAAGATAGGAGATTTTGACGCCCTTGCCAGTGCCTTGGAGATGAAATTCGGAGAGAAGTGCCAGAAAGAATATAGTAGAATCCAACTTAAGTCAAGGATGCAGAGATCTGGCGAGACCCTTCAAGAGCTGGCTTCGGACATAGATAGGCTGTGTCATCTAGCCTACATGGACCACCTTGATAATGTCAGAGAGGAAATGGCGGTGCGTCATTTTATTGAAGCCATCCGTGATCCAGAAACCCAAAAGGCACTCATGTTGGAGGATTATCAGGATTTGAAGTCTGCTCTGGTGTTCGCAATGAAGCTAGAGGCAGCCCAGCGGGCCGTGAGAAAAGATCGGCACGCTGTTAGAGCGGTAACGGTCCAAGAGGAAGCTAACAAAGACACAGAGAGCGTCGAGAACAGATTGAAGAGAATTGAAGATCTGATAGAGCGAAAATTAAGATCCGATAGAACGAGAGATGGCCCAAAGAAAGTAAAATGCTGGAAGTGTGGCGTCGAAGGCCATGTACAAAAGTATTGTGGTCGAAAGTCTCATGACCAGCAAGAGAATTCTAAAAACAAGAAGGAGGGAAACTAGGAGGTGGCCATCTCGCGGGGCGGAGGTTGCCAGATAGTCAAAAGCCCCACCTAAAAGTCTTGCAGATTTCATCGGTGAATGGCGGCAGTAATGGACTCTTCGTACTGGGATACGTTAATGGTTCTCCATGCCACATGGTGATTGATACTGGCGCGAACGTAACCATCATAAGGACGGATCTGGCCAAGAAATTAAATTTGAAGATTATCTGGACTCCGCCCTCGCTGACCCTCCAGACTGTGACAGGTGACAAGATCGAAGTGGGCGGAAAAGCGCAAGTAGAAATCACGTTTGGAAATGCCAGATACGACCATGTGGTATATGTCGCCAATATTACAGACTCTTTTATTCTCGGACTGGACTTTTTAAAATCACACAAATTTAATTTGGACTTTAAGAATAATGAGCTTCGTTCAGACTCAGAAGAAATAGCTGCGTTCGATATTAGAAATGAAACTGTTTTGCCTGTTCAGCAAATAATAGCCCAGACTGATATTACTCTACCTCCCAGAACTGATTCAATAATTTCTGGAACAGTAAAAGAAAGCAATAAATTCCGTTTTGGATTAATCGAACACCCAAGCAATAGTGATTCCATCAGAGGAGTACTTGTGGGAGCAACACTTGTGGACTTGTCGAGAACAGAAATTCCAGTTAGAGTAGTAAATGTGACGGACAAGTCGAAGGTGATAAAGAAAAATGAAGTGTTGGCGACATGCACTCCTGTTACCTGCATTAATAAGAACATCAGCCAAACGACAGCTAAATCTTCCGAGTGCCTGACGAAGGAATTAATACAAGACGTGGAGTTAACGGCAGAACAGAGAAGCGCTGCGGAGAAAGTAATAGCTGAATTTGAAGACCTCTTCTCCCGTACTTCGGGTGACTTTGGCCGTACGAGCTTAACTCAACATAGGATAGATACAGGCAGCCATTCTCCCATCAAGCAACATCCTAGGCGGCTGCCGTTTGCTAAGCAAGAAGAGGTGAGCAGACTTTTAGAGGAGATGAAGCGTGATGACGTCATCGAGCCATCGACTAGTCCCTGGGCCTCGCCAATTGTTTTGGTTCGAAAGAAGGATGGTTCCACCCGGTTCTGTGTTGACTACAGACGTCTGAATGACATTACCAAGAAAGACAGCTACCCTCTTCCCAGGATAGACGACACTTTGGACACTTTATCGGGAAACGAATGGTTTTCCACTCTGGATCTGAAAAGTGGTTACTGGCAAGTGGAAATTCATCCCGACGACCGTGAAAAGACTGCGTTCACCACGGGACAAGGATTATGGCAGTTCAAAGTTATGCCTTTTGGACTCTGCAACGCACCTGCTACATTCGAGCGACTAATGGAGACAGTGTTGAGAGGACTTTCCTACGAAGCATGTCTCGTTTATTTGGACGATATCATCATCGTCGGAAGGACTTTCAAAGAGCATCTAGAGAACATCCGAAAGGTGCTGCAGAAATTAAAGGAGGCGAACTTGAAACTGAGTCCATCGAAGTGCAATTTGTTTCGTCGGGAAGTACGTTACCTCGGGCACATAATATCCGCCCACGGAGTCCGAACCGATCCCGAAAAGACGTCCGCAGTCCAGAACTGGAGTCGTCCCGAGAATATCCACGACTTAAGAAGTTTTCTCGGTCTGTGTACTTACTATCGAAAATTCGTGAAGGGCTTTTCTCAAATTGCAAGACCTCTTCACAAATTGACCGAGACTGGACAGAAATTTCTCTGGACTGAGGAATGTGAGGACGCATTCAACGAACTGAAGACGGCTTTAACATCTTCGCCGATCTTGTCGTATCCTCACCCTGACAAGCCATTTATCCTGGACACAGACGCAAGTAAGGAGAGTGTCGGAGCAGTTTTGTCCCAGGAGATAGATGGCCAAGAACACGTCATTGCTTACTGGAGCAAATGCCTTTCAAAGGCAGAACGTAACTATTGTGTTACGAGAAAGGAACTCCTTGCTATCATTAAGGCCGTGGAGCACTTCCATCATTACCTGTACGGCCGAAAGTTCCTGCTCCGAACGGACCATGCCTCTTTAACCTGGCTTCTAAATTTCAAGAATCCGGAGGGCCAAATAGCCAGGTGGATACAGCGACTACAAGAATATGACATCGAGATACGTCATCGGAAAGGGTCATCTCATGGAAATGCAGATGCTTTGTCGAGAAGGCCCTGCATAGACAGTTGTCGCTATTGCTCCAGGGCAGAGAAAAATTACCATCTGAAACATCCCGCTGTCCGCCAAGTTACATCATCGGCATCATCTCAAGATCCCTGGAGTGACGAAAATGTTCGGGTGGACCAATTAACAGATAGCGACATCAAACCTATTGTGGAATTTATGGAAAAATCCAGCGCTAAGCCCAGTTGGCAAGAAATATCATCTTACAGTCCGGCAACAAAACAGTACTGGGCTTTATGGGATTCGCTTCGCCTGAGAAATGGAGTCCTGTATCGTAAATGGGAGTCGGACGACGGCAAGATGCTCCGATGGCAGTTGGTACTCCCTCGCTCGAGGATTCCGAAGGTTCTAGAAGAACTTCATAATGGCTTAACTGGGGGCCATTTTGGCGTAATGAAGACCCTGCAGAAAGTTCGCGAGCGCTTCTACTGGGTTAGGGCTCGAGGCGACGTCGAAAAGTGGTGTCAAGCTTGTGACGCCTGTGCCGCCCGTAAAGGCCCGAAGAAACGAAGCCGTGGAAGACTACATCGTTATAATGTAGGAGCGCCTTTTGAGAGGATTGCCCTCGACATCCTGGGACCTCTTCCGCGAACTTCGGATGGCAACAAATACATCCTAGTTGTCATTGACTACTTTTCTAAATGGCCCGAAGCGTTTCCTATTCCCGATCAAGAAGCTACGACCGTAGCAGAGGTACTGGTGCAAGAATGGATTTCCAGATATGGAACCCCTCTGCAACTTCATTCCGACCAAGGAACGAACTTTACGTCTGCAGTCTTTAAAGGACTATGCCAACTTCTCGGAATGGACAAAACCCAGACTACGCCTTTACACCCACAATCCGACGGCATGGTGGAGAGGTTCAATCGTACAATTTTGAACAACCTCTCGCTCCTGGTATCTAGGAATCAAGAGGACTGGGACAAGAAACTCCCCCTGTTCCTGCTGGCCTATAGGAGTGCCGTCCATGAGACTACCGGCTTCACACCTTCCCAGATGCTGTTCGGCAGAGATCTTCGTCTTCCCGCCGATCTAGTGTTCGGCCGCCCTCCGGACGCGCCTTCATCGCCAGAGGAGTACGTGGAAAACCTTCGGGCACGGTTTGAAGATGTACATCATTTTGCTCGGGAGCGGATCAACCTGAACACTGAAAAGATGAAGACTCGCTACGACACGAAGGCTACGGGACACGAGTTCAACGCAGGTGACAAAGTTTGGCTATGGAATCCTACTCGACGGAAAGGCCTGTCTCCGAAGCTGCAATCGCCGTGGGACGGTCCTTACACAGTCCTAAACCGGCTGAATGACGTCATCGTACGGATTCGTAAGTCACCAAACTCGAAGCCAAGAGTTGTACATTACGATCGGCTAGCCATCTACCGCGGTTGTAATTAGCTCAGACTATGGTCACTATGGCGTAATTCCTCTTTTCTTTCATCTCTCATTCCTTTCCTGTCTTTCTCTTCTCTTCCTCTTTCTTCAACTCTCTTTCTCTCACTACTTACGCCATGTTTAGTGTACATATTTGTAATATATTGGTTTTTACTAATGTGTATTTGTTTATTACATTGATTACTTATTAGTGTAATTGTTTATTATGTATTTTATTTATTTATTAGAGTGCATTTGCTTACTGTGTTTATTGATTATTTGCTTGAATTATGTTGTTAAGATCCTGACAATGGTTATATACTGCAAATATTTGTGAGACCTCCTAACTGGGGATTGTACTGCCCGGGACGTGCAGTCCTAGGGAAGGGGCAATGTTACGAATTTTCGGGGCAACCCGCTGCTCTGGGGCTTAAAATGGTTTAAAATTCATATTCTACGCTTCAAATAGATAAATTTTGCTTTTTGTTGCATCAAAATCGGCCAATTAGAACCAGAGATACGGAGGTTTCGCTTTCCCATATGTTTTTCTATGGGCTTCTAGAAATCTCGAGAAATATTAGTCCTAGAGCTTAGATCTCTTCACTTTTGAGGACTTATTTTTGGCGCCAAATTTGGCGATATTTCGCCAAAAGTCGCCAAGCTTGGCGACTTTTTGGTCATTTGGCGCGATTTTCCCAATGGGGCCTGGAAGTTGTTTTTCCTGCATTAAAAACGCATAATAACCTAACATTTCTCTTCTATGACGTAATCAATATTCACGCGTTATGTAGAACCCTCGAGAAATTGACTTTTCTGGAAACCTCTTGTACCTCCTGCGTCGGCTATTTATAGAAGCGTGTGTCGCCCCGACGATTCATTGTTGATCAAGCTTTGAGAGAGTGAATACGCTTGCTTTGTGAAGGAAGCTGTGTTTCGCGCTGTTTGTGAAGCTTTGAATTTAAGTGCTGTGTGTAAATTCTTCATTGCTGAGTCTTGAGAGACTGTTAGTGTTATTTCTCGTATATTTTCGCTGAATTCTTGTCAGTGAAAGTGTTCTATTTTGTGTGAGAAATACAGCATTCGTGAGAGTTTCTGATCTAATCGAACTGTTAAAAGCACTTTACTGCTAGATTGTGCTTGTGAATTGTGTACAGCTGATTGTTCTACGAAGTTCTAGAAGCAATAAAGTTTGTGTTCCATCCTGACAAGAGACTTTTTACTTGAACTTTATACACCAACTGGACTTTAGAACGACGAACCCCAGGAGTAGCCGAGTAATTCCGCAACAATAGTAAGTAAAAAGAAGTCTTAGAGGTATAAAATTCAAATCTTCACAATGGCCCTCACAAGGAAGGATTAAAGGGGGTAGAGGAAGAGATCACCCCTCCCGAGAAAAGAAAAAAATGTAAAATATCCTATTTTACTTCCATAAAATGGATGTGTGTGTGAATCTTCCAACTAACCCCCCCCCCCACACACACACACACACACAATTGCAATAATACGTCACTGTGCCCTCGTGATCCCTAGCTACGACTTTGTGAAAAACAAAGGAAATTACATTATCAATATGAAATGTCGGGAATATTTTTAGACATCGTATTTTACCATCGACAACCGGAAAAATTCACTAACTGATATCAGGGCTCCCACCAAATTTTCTATCAAAAAAAGTAGAAAAAGGGACCATCCCTTTAAGAAAAAGGGACCATCTGTAAGAAAAAGGGACCAAAAAGGAACTATTTAATAAACGGTCATTTTTAAAGGAATAAAAAATTTCCTCTGAAATACAACCTGAATTTTACATCTCCTACTTCTTAGTCCTTTACACTGAAGTAAACACAATGAAAATAGTCTCACATGAATAATATAAAACTTCACTAAACCACTTTTAAGTTTTCATACATTATTTTTGAATTGAATATTTTGAAAGATACAAAATTGAGAGTTCCACTGCATAATTTATTCAGTTCCCTAATACACACTTATTGTTCACAAAAGAAATAAAATTGAAAGATTTCATTAATCAAATGTGTAACATTCTTCTGGAAATGATTACTAACACATAGTTGTGATTAACAACACAACTATTTCATCTACATAATTAGATGAAATCCTGGCTCTTATAATAACTGAACAAAGCTTAAACTTATATTCTTGCAGACTCATACAAAACTCAAACACAATTTGCTGAATATGCAGAATTAAAAAAAATAAGTAAAATTTAAAAACTTCCGCTTTGCACAGGCCTTATTATTAAAGGTCAAAATTAACGGTCGCCACTCGCGGACTGTATTTTTGAAAGTGGAGACTGCAAATTTATGTACCAGTCGCCACAGTTTATTTCCCCACTCTCTTTCCTTTTTTTACACAAAGTTTATATTAATTGAAAGTAAAACAGAAACGGGGCATTAAAACAGATGTTGTTGACAGGAGTCAACTAAACTCCAAGATCGATGGCGGCATGGCGGCGAGGGGGAGAGCTGGATCATTGATAAAGGGTATTAGTACCACTTGACCAATTAGCAAAAGTAATCATCTGTTATGGAAATTTTCAAATGGGGATTACGACAATGCGTAAGATTGCAGTTTGAAGCAGACACCTGCACTTGTTTGTTTTTGCAAGGGCTCTCTTTCTGAGAACAAAAATCCGAAGAGTGGCGAGCATTCATTTATAAATTCTTTTCTTGTGATCTATTAATACCAAAAAATAAAATAAAATAAATAAATATTTCAAGATTTATTCCGGCATAATAAGGCTTATGGCCAGCATAAAGTTGATGACAGCTGTCCTTCGTGGAAAATTAACAATGTTCGTCATGAACAAAGACCAATGGAGTACGCAAATGCAGCCGCGGGGGATTTAAAAATAGGGATTCTTTGTTCTCGCAAAAAGGCAATTTTGTGTACCATATAGAAAATATTCAGAACTGGTTTGGTGCAATCTGAAAATCGTTAAAGTTTATTCCTAAGCGTTCATTTCTTAAGTCAGACACATACATTCAGATCAATGGACGTCATGAAGTCGTGCAATTTAACTCGCAAAAAGGAGCTTTTCATTTCTAAATGAATCCGTAATTCCCTAACGGTTTGTAAATATCTTTAATAACTATACCTAATTTGAATTAGGAAGGCCAGATAATGATTATACTAAGCAATCATTCAAAACAAAAACTTGCAAGTGCGTAAAACAGCCAGTTATAAACTACAGAAGCTGCCATTATTTATACTGACGGTTTTCACCAAAAAGCTGAAGTCTAGAATTATGATTGTGAAATAATTATCAAATATAACACCCACATTGTAGGATAGGCGGTGAAGTTATTTTGAATCCCTTTCTTACCCCCAACTGAAAGTTATGTTAGTTTTTTGTTGCTACATTAGGTGAAAATAAACACCCCAGAGGTGCCTCTTTTTGAGTTACGCGAACGAAAGAAAACAGATGAAATGAATAAGCGATGACTGTCACTCTCTGATTCTGATAAGCATTCAATTAGGAAAAAACTAACTTATTTTTATAAGGAAATTTTATAGGGTTTCATGTATGATAAATGTCTGATTGCGTTGCTTGGGATTTTGTGAAGGAACATCGTGTTATACATCGTGTTTAGTTAAGGGTCGTTTCAATCGATCATATTTTTGTTACGGTATCATTTTAATAGAAAGTGTTTCGTAAAGGGGCCCGTAAAACGATCGATAATCTTGACTGCAATGATCCATGTACCGGAAGGGGCAGGGGGAATGGCAAGTTTTCGAGTGAAAACTTGGACATACCAGGGCAAAGGGGGTAAAAAGGTATGCCAATTGCTGAAAGGTGTGATAATTACGTGCTATGTGAGGAGTACCCGGGAAGAAAATCCCACAACTCCCATTCAGTAACAGATGAGGGGGGGGGGGGGGAACTGGGAGTGAGGAGAGAGTAAACTATTTTAAACTTAGTTGAAAGGATTAAGTTATTTTGGAAATGACTAAATAGAAAGGTACTAAACGAATTTAAATCAAATGTGAAAAAGCTAGAGCTTGCTTGAGTTTAGAATGTGTGCGTGCTTTTTAAAGAGTCGTAGTCGGGGGGCACTACAAAGAAATACTTTTCACAAACGCAAGGTAGTACTTACATGTTAATTCAAGGAAGGCTAGATGTAGCGTGCACGGATCCGATATTGGTACCGGGACAAAGCCACATATTCCGCCAATCACCGTCCTCAGATGAATGTTAGTGTGTTCTGGAAAAAAGTGTTGCCAGACTGGTTGCTACGATGTGACGTAGGTCGGTTGACCTACGTCACATCGTAGCAACCCGGTAAGCTCTAGCCGTGCGCCGCTTCAAAGTGAAGATGAACTAAGGATAATGGTTTAATCAACAATGAAAAAAACGGTCATTCTGCCGATTTCAGATCTCTTGGCCGACTCCAACGATACACAATTATTCTTCTTGATTAAAGTTTTTTTTAAAAATGGACCAATACGGACCAAAATGGAACTGGCACCAAAAAACAGACCAAGTGGGAGCCCTGTGATATAAGTAAAAGCAGATTGAGGGACGATGCAATTCAGAAATCACAGACTGCTAGTCCTTTATGCAGGTGAAAATCGAGTAAGGAAATATTACAGTTCATAGATATTTAAAATGTTAAGCTATTTGTACATTTTATTCTTCTTTGTAATAGTGTAGTAAATCTATATTCTGTATTTTAAAAACTAGAACACGCGAGCAGTGGTGGATTAATACAAATTTGTCGGCAGGGGGCGGCTGTTAGAAGATTGACAAACGCATCCATTTTATTAAAATAGGATCTTTTACATTAATTTCTTTTCTCTCCAGGGGGGGGGGGGCGGTCGCCCCTCCGCCCCGCTCCCTTTAATCCGCCCTTGCATTCGAGAAAAAAATATTTTAGTTTAAAATAATTTTTCAACGTTAATTTCTTGTACATGAAAATGTAATTCTTGCGCAATTTCTTTCATTGGCTTAAGGCGCAAAGGGCGCCTCTGATGGAATTCTGCATGTCAAAATATTGAGTAAATGAAGTATCTCTTGATCTAAAACAGGAAATTTTTGTACCTGAAGTTAAAGGTTTCGTTGTTGCAGATAGGGAATAGATATTTAATAGGGAATACTCTTCATATTCTTGATAAGTGCCTTCAGATTTACTTGATGCCGTTTCTGATTCTATGTCTTGCAAGTTACAGGCAGGAACAGGCAACCTTTCATTACAGGCCATATTGTAAGTGTTGTTTCATTTTCTCTGTAATTTTTGTGTGAAATGTATCAGATTTCCCAGTAAATAACTAGATGAAGGACTGTGATGCTACCAAGATTTAAAAATAAAACTGATTTTATCTTATAAAATAACTCGTGTAGTCATTTTTACAATTTTACACTATCTTCTGCATTGAGCAAGCTTTTTAAACTACTTTTATTGTAGGTAACTCTGCAAAAGTATAATGTTTTTGAAGCTAGTGCTGAAGTACATGAAGGAAATTATTAGAAACTTTTAACTTTTATTCAGCCTGTCCTCACATGCCATTACAGTACTGACTTTCAGACTTACATATAATTGATCATAATTTTGCATAAAGGTTGCCAATAAAATAATGATCCTTATTTCACTTTGCTTAAACTTCTATAAAGGCATAATTAATGCTGGCAAATATTTTATCTTGCCAACAGGCTGCAATTACTCACACTAAGTCACAAATTAAATTTCACAATACAGATAGTTTTTAAAAATATGTATATAACCATTTACTGCATAATTATAATTGGAATTATTTTACACTTTTAAGATACTGGGATGCATTTTGGTAAACATGTGTTATAGATCTGCATTGTTTGCAGATATGTACAGGGATGTTAACTCCAACATTCGATTTGGGAGCACTCCGGGAGCAGAAAAAGTTTCATTTGGGAGCAGAAAAATTCCATTTGGGAGCACAAAAAATATAGCTTCCGAGAGGAAAACTAAGATTTGGGATCAGAATTAACATGATTTCGGAGCATAAAATTGAAGATCTGTGTTGACTCTAGAAAAAAGGGCCACCAGGGCAATTTCAAAAAGGGCACCCTGTTCTCAAAAAGGGCACTTTGGTATTCCACGAGAATATACAGGTAGATAATATATCTAGAAACTGGTTTGAAACTATCTGATCCCCGAAAATTTAACATGTAGAGTTGTAATATGTGTTCTGACTTACAATACATAGTTAGATTTTTTCCAGTTTGTCTTTAGTCCCCCCATCTTTTGGAGAAAATATCCTGTAGAAGTAAGTGTAAGCAAAATAGGAAAAATGATTTGTTGATAATATTTTGCTCTAAACATGACATAAATATGTGAATTAAATCTGTACATAACTAGAAGTTTTTGATTTAAAAAAAAAAAAAAGAAGTTTTAATCTAAGTAATTTTGAATTTTCTGCTTAATGTTTTTTTCTCAAAATTACGTAATGTAGATGCTTATTATTTATACGAATAGTACATTTATTGAAGAAGGTTTCAGAAATTTTTAACCAGACATGATTTGTCAGGCAGTAGGGGAAGGCAGAGGGACTGTTAATTTTTGTTCCTCAATTTTATCACACTATCACTACTGGACCACAATTACTGGATCACATTCATATATGATATTTCACCTATATTGGTACAAACTTTTAAACAGAAAAGGACTGTCAGTGTAAGTGGATTAGGATAGATGTGTTTAGCATGTAATAAAAATAATAAAATTTCTGCAGTGCAGGATGTATGAAATTTAATAATATAAATCATATTTTTATTTAAATTCTTTTGTTCGCAATAATTATTGAATGATTACCAAGTAAAGATTTTTAAATTTACTGAATATATAACTTTATTACTATTAGACATTATTTGGAATTGCGTCAAACAATTCAACTCATCCATCAATTGATAACTATAGAAATTGGGAAAATTGAATTCAGAACACAGAAGATTGCTAGAAAAAATGACATAGTCATGCAAGTTTTGTATTACATCCAATGGTTAGAATGTACAACACCATATCAAATCACTGAAATATAGTTGTTCTTCCTCTTTCACTTCTAATTTAATGTTTGCTCATTCATGAAAAGTGAATATAAGATTTTTTAAAAGCACTATTCTTTAAAATAAATAAAAATAATTACTACATGTAAGTTTTTTAGCAGGTATAAAATAAATATTTTTTTAACTCACGGAATTGTCCAAAAGGTATGGAATACAGTTTAATATATTTTAAATAATTTATTTTTCATAAAGCTTTATTTTTAATTTTTTGTAACATACTTAAAAAGGTCTCTTTAAAAATGTTCTTTCTTAAACTTTGCTTTAATCTTTTGAAAATGAAAAAAGCATTAATATTTTATTTTAACTATCAAATGTTTTTAATCAGCTTAAAATAATTAAAATAATAAACATTCTCTTGCCAGAAGTACTCAAACAAATTATTTATTAAAAAACCTTCCAGAATTATTACGATTTTTTTTTTAGTTTTTAACCCCTTCAAGCCCAGAATGTTCTGCAACGACGCGCTCCCACCAGCCCGCGCTCTTCGCAGACGAGATGTTTCCCCCGGCCCGGAGAGTTTTTGATGTTAAGCCTAATTCAGCAAATAAATCGTAAAAATTCAATCAAATTAAAAATTTTAATTCAAAACGTGGAAAATAAGAATATAGGCTCTAAATTCAATCCACTCTTAGACAAAAATGTCAAAAGAGGAAGATCTTTCATATCTTGACTCCATCCGTCATTAGATGCTCTATTTGCATCACTAATAACACTATCATCGTCATCATCATCTTCACACACATCTGATTCTTCACTCACATAAATATCTGTTTCACTATCACTCGAATCACTCTCCTCATTCATCATACGCGCAATTTCACTTTCCGTAAGATATTTCACTCTTTTCGCCATGGCTGCATAAACGAAACTAATAGAAAATAAACCCTCATGCACCCTTTGTACTACCGATAAACAAAAAAACCAACCCATTCTCTATCCCCCTATTCGTCCTAAAATCCAGTGTCACAATAAAAAACAAAAACATTAAACTCCCCACAAAACACGCCTTTGAGATCAGCTCTTTAACTTTACTGCTACTCCACAAAGCAATCACGTGTGTTTGTTTATGTTAACTCCTGAGTCATTCCCAGCTGTAGGAATTCCGATAACAGAAACACAGGCTGAAAGTTCAGACCTCATATGACCTCCACAATTCAAAATTACGGTATAGTACTGCCATCTAGTGTCATTAAAAAATTCTAAAAAAACGTTCCAAAGTTTGGTTCCTTATACGGAACGATGGGCAGAAACAAGCGTTCGCAACGAGTTCCCAATACGGAACGATGGGCCGGTGAGAGCATAATTTTCCCGTACCGTATAGGGTACGATGGGCGCGAAGGGGTTAAAAACTGAAAATAAGCTTAAATTGATGACAGTTTGTTTTATGAATAACCTAGCTGTTAATTTTGACACAGTTTGTTTTCTTAAGACATCCTTTCCCAGAACTAGTTATCTTTTGCTTTTAATATTTTTTCTTCATTCATTAAAATGTTGAGAATTAAAAAAAAAAAGAAGAAGATATACAATATGAATATTTAGAATACCAAATCTTGTCAATAGTCTGATTTACTAAATTCTGCTGTAACTCCACTTTTATATAATTAAAACTGTGGCGTAATAAGAAGGTGTGTGTGTGTGTGCCCGGGTGGCAAGATTTAAAAAAAAAAAAAAATGGTGGTCGGAAGGACACTTAAAAATAATATGGTGGAAAACTAAAGGACCGAAATGGGGGAAGAATGCTGAAACTTAGAATGAATGGGACGGCAAACTGAAGGACTGCACCGGGCGCCGATAACCCTAGCGCTACACTGCTAAAGCAAAAGATCATTATTATGCTCCTTTTTTGGCAAAAGTATAATATCTTTCAATTGCTTTATTCACAAAACGTCGCAAATTGCACGATTTTTAGATCGATTTGAGTGGATAAAGCCACTGAACATAGTAGACGCCAGAAGTGTTGAAGTGCGGCTGCGTGACTGTCGGTCTGGAGTTTTTGTCGGTTTAATCAAATGTAACGTCAATTCATGTTAGAACTCTTTAAAAAGTCATCCACGATTTTTTTTTTAGTTTTTAAAGACTGAAAATAAGCTTAAATTGATGACAGTTTGTTTTATGAATAACCTAGCTGTTAATTTTGACACAGTTTGTTTTCTTAAGACATCCTTTCCCAGAACTAGTTATCTTTTGCTTTTAATATTTTTTCTTCATTCATTAAAATGTTGAGAATTAAAAAAAAAGAAGAAGATATATAATATGAATATTTAGAATACCAAATCTTGTCAATAGTCTGATTTACTAAATTCTGCTGTAACTCCACTTTTATATAATTAAAACTGTGGATATATAATTAAAACTGTGTAATAAGAAGTTGTGTGTGTGTGTGCCCGGGTGACAAGATAAAAAAAAAAGATGGTGGCCGCAGGCCCGGACTGGCCAGGGTGTCCGACTGTCTGCAGACCCCAAATTATTATTTTATTTATTTTAGATGCAGGGCCCCCACCCTCGGCGGGCCCCCAAACAGAAAAAAGAAAGAAAATACAAAAAAATGTGCTATTCTGACAGCACTTGAATGAAGTTTGACACATACAAAATATTTTGCAGCTGCAATTGTGCCTCAGAAGGCTTCAAAACACTTAATTTTAAATGTAGTTCTCAAAATTTTTTGAGTGAGGGTTCCCGAATAAGCAAGGGATTAATTAATGTGAATAATGCATATTAATTAATAGATCAATATTTTATTAATGCATTAATTATCAATCATAATTAATTAATAATAACACCATACCTCCCCCATACCCCGAAAGTTAACACATCCTATTATTTATCGGTTATACAATAACTCGGGGCCCCCCCTTCTCTTGAGACGGGCGGGCCCCTACCCTCTCAGTCCGGGCCTGGGTGGCTGTCAGGACATTTAAAAACAATATGGTGGAAAACTAAAGGACCGAAATGGGGGCAGAATGCTGAAACTTAGAATGAACGGGGTGGCAAACTGAAGGACCGCACCGGGCGCCAATAACCCTAGCGCTACACTGTTAAAGCAAAAGATCATTATTATGTTCTTTTTTTGGCAAAACCATAATGTCTTTCAATTGCTTTGTTCGCAAAACGTCGCAAATTGCACGATTTTCAGATCGATTTGAGTGGATAAAGCCACTGAACTTAGTAGACGGCTGAAGTGTTGAAGTGCGGCCTCGCGACTGTTGGTCTGGAGTTTTTGTCGGTTTCATCAGATGTAACGTCATTACACGTTAGAACTCTTTAAAAAGTCAACCAACCAAGGCACCCCTTCTTAGGAGATATCCCTTGTCTAGGATTGCCATAACAAACAAGCAAATCCTGCAAAATTTTTGAATAGCAAAACGTTGTTTCGCTATTTTCTACTTTCTGTATCATCCTCAGGGACTGATTTACGGCAGGGCATTCGGGGCACGTGCCCTGGGCCCCTGATTTTTAGGGGCCCCCAAAACTTTCTTTTATGTAATCATAATAACTACTAAAATTATGTCTCGAGTAAAATTTCTGATTACTTACTTCATTTCATCACAAATATTCAAAATTTTTTATTTAATGTCACTTGTAATGTTAAAAATTATCCATTCGATTAATTCGATAAATTCGATATTCGCAAATTCGATAGGACACTTCAGCATGCTCCTCCTCTTATCGTTTCTAAGGTGTGTGACGACTGTAAATACCCATAAAAAACATTTCAAAACTGAAAAATTCGTAAAAGTGGTATTTGTCAACAATTCAAAACTGAAAAATTCAGTAAAGTAGTATTTGTCGTGACATTTTACTGATTTGTAAATATTTGCATATGGTTAACTTAGGAATGATAATTGGTTTTAACTTAATTTAATTAAGTAATATTCTGCAAAATATTTTTGTGCAGGGGCCCCCAAAGGTATCTGTGCCCTGGGCCCCCAAGTGTGTAGATCGGTCCTTGATCATCCTTAATTATGTATGGTTAGTTAATAGCTGTTATACATTAAGAATAATATGTACTAATAAAGCCGATTAAAAAGAGGAAATTATTTAGGGGGAAATTAAAAAAAAAAAACTTGCTAGTGTGCAAAACTATTAAAAACATTGAAAAGAGCAATAACTATATACAGCTGGTGACAAACTCTGGAATAATGATTGTTTGATAATTCGCAACTACTTATTTATCAAACATAGCTACCGATATTTGAGGATTGACAGATGGAATTGCAAATTTTTAGATAATTTAAGAAAATTTTGATTTTCCCAACCGTATTTTCTTCCTCCAACTCCTAAGTGAAATAAATGCCCAGGTAGTTCTGCCCAGCCGATCAGGCTTTTCATTGAGTCAGCAAAAATAAAATATACTGAGAGGCCCCTTTCAGGTTACTCGGCTCCTGCAAATGCAAAGCCAATGGAAAAGGCAGTAACAGTATTTTGATCTGAAAGAATAGAATATTTGAAAAAGGCATTTGTGGGAAAGATCCGATTTCATATACGGTTTTAGTGAAAGGGCCGCTTTCAATCGAACCTATTTTTATGATGGAATTATTGTACTCAATCGTATTTCTGTGAAGGAGCTTTTTAATTAGCGTATTTTCGTGATGGGCCGCAAATGGTATGTAAGAAATAAAAAGTGGTGATTACTGACTAATAATAATAAAAATGTAAAAGCAGGAGGGCGCAGAAAGAAGAGAAATAGGGCTGCAGGGCGCTAAAAAGACAATAAAAGGGCCGCCGGGCGCTGCGCCCTGCAAAATCAATCTAGAGTCAACACTTACAATAAATGCAGATAAGTAAAGCAAAGTTTTCAAGTGTGGCAAAAAATTAACAGAGTCAAAATGACGTATTCGGAACAGCTCGGCGCAAAAATTGGCTAAAAGCGCAGTTCGATGCAAGATTTGCGTTTTGGTGCAGCTCGGCGCAGAATTAACATCCCTTTATATACTGGAGCAAAAAATGGCTCTTTTCAAATCACTTCTCTTTTTTGAATTCAAAATTAGTAATTATTAGTATATATTAAGTAGCATTGCTTTTGCCGATGTGATTGTACTCAATTGATTCAGCATCCAACATCATCAAATTGATGCTTTCAGAAGAAAACTGCCAAATGAATACAGCTATTTATATCATTTCAGAAAAACGCATCACCTGAAATTTTAAACTGCTGTCATTCACACGATCGTATAAGCGATTTAAAAATTTATGAACTTTAAGAAATACGTTTAGACTTAATTTATTCTCGTGCTTTTTAATTTGACGTGATGTCTTATGAAATACCATATACTTATGAGCAGGGGTGTAGCCAAGGGGAGGGGGAGGTTAGGGAGGTCATAACTCCCCCAATGAGGAATTTTTTGCCGTATAAAATATTCTTCACTCCTTTATCACACACATGTATGCATATATGTGAGTTGCAGTAGTTGTAACCCCCCTTTTGGAAATGTTTTTTGAAATATATACTATAACCCTATAGTATCATTGTAACTTAATGTTGTTATTTAAAAATTGACACAACAATGGAACTATCGCCCGACTTGGTGCAAAATATTGCGTGCCAATTTACTTTACTAATTTTTTGCAGTGCATGAACATATTATGTATAAATTTTATCATTCGACAACCACCTCCATACGAACTATGCGAACTGTGCCAAATTTCACTCTCCTCCCTTTGCACAATGTGCTGTAAAAGGGACACAAAGATTTTCCTCAGTGTATTAATACATAGATAAGGTGATTCATATACTAATTATTCATCTTTAAAGCAAAAGTCTAAGAAAAACAAATTGAAGAACTACCTTCAAAAATTAGATCTGCATTATCATTTTGAAAACTTGGTAAAGTTCCATTTTCATGCAGTAAATCATTTATTTCTTCAGGATTTTCGGAACTATTTTCTAAATCTGAATTCCCTAAATCATTTTCAACCAGCACCACATTTGGAACCCAAGGCGATTTAGAATCATCTAATGGAGAATCTGTAAATAAAATGATCAAATTAAATAAAAAAAAGTATGATACAAAAGATTTTAAAAAATTACAAACAAAAACCATAAAAGAAAATTAACATATACAGTAAAACCTTGATACAATGATACTTATGGGACAAAATAAAATTATCATTCTAGAGGAATGTATCTAGTGGCAGCTCATGGGTTATTTAAATAGAGATTCTCAAAATAAATTTCGAGAATTAAATACGCAGATACGACACACCTTACAAGTTAAAATATATTTGTATTTCCAGCAAAGCAGGAAAACAATGCATGCAACTGAAAGAAAACAAGTAATTTTTGGTCTTACATTTTGTCACCAAGATAAGTGTTAGCAAAAGTGTTGTCTTGATTTTTTCTTTCAATTTTTTTTTCAAAGGATAATACTGAAAAATGTAATTGCTTTAGCTCCGAAACACTTATTTTACTCCCATCTTAATTATTTACACAAGTTTGTAAAATATACTGTAGTGAAAAATGATAAAAAAAGAAAATAATAAGAAAAGGAAAAAAAATGGATTAACTAACCGAACATAACAAACCAAGAGAGAATCCAAAAGAGATAACAGGAAAAAAATCGTGTCAGAGAGCACACTTAAGATGTGCGAATTGAGTGATATCAGCAGCGCCTTACTTCTCCCGCAATTCTCTCCGTGTCTTTTCTGAAGAGCGGTTCAGAAGGACATTTGCTGACCGCACATGCGAGTTATGAAGTACTATTCTGTAGTAACCTATAATACAGTGCATTAGCTATAATAACTGTTTTTAATAATAGTGGAGAGTAAAACTCACTTTTAAATCCACAAAAAACTAGAAGTGTACTTAATATATTTTTTTAAATTTAATTTGTTAATGTGCTTAATTTTTAGTTTTTCCTCTGGTGGTTCACGTGCTCATGTGTTCAAATGGAAGAGCCGTCAGTGGATATATCGTTACATCAAGGAGAGATTATGTAGTATAAAAATTCTGTGGGATTGCAAAATTTTATCATTGTATCGAATAACGTTATAGCGATGTTTTGCAGAATAAAGTTACTAATTTACTGAATATGTCTGTAATCCTTGCATCAATGACCAGATAACAGGGCACTTTTTAGGGGTGGGGTCATGATACTTTAATCATTTAATTCTCAACACTACCTTCAGTGTTAACCTTTAGAGCTACACTTTTTTCTTAGTAATATAAATCCAATTCTAATTGTTATGAAGACTATTTTGCTAAAAAAAAACTCATACAGGGTTGTTACTCAAATTCTAAAATAAAATTCCCATTATTTTCCCAACCACTTTATGACCAAAAGAGGAGAAAATGGCATAGCGCAATAATGCGGACAACTGGTGTCAAAGCAATAGATTCATCTATGACTAAGGCTTGATATACACAAAATAAGTTTCAGGATGCATATACCAAAATTGTAAATAGGCAATTTCACTTTTTACTGAAATTTCTAGCATTACTTTCTTTCCAATGGGCAAGCACTTGCTAATCAAGCTTTTTACCACTACTAAAGTCCAAAATACTGGACATATTTTTAGCATTACATATTGCTATATAACACATATATCTATATTTTTAAATAAGAGAAAAAACATATTGTAATTTTCATTAACTGTCAGTAAATGTTTCAAACAGGGTTCAATGCGGGGTCGGAAACATTGTCTTCATGTACCTATCAATAATCACTTGCATGTGCATGGATGAAGTGTTGAAGTGTGCATCTAATTTCTTAACCAAGTTTCATAAACAATGGGCTTTCCTCAGACAATTTCATAAATGTAACGAAAGAAACAATTCCGAAATAATTTTTATCAAGTGAAAGAGGGATTACTTTTCGAAAAACCATGGTCGGAAAGTTTACTATCACTTGAACACTTCTTCTAAAGTGATGATTAGCAAGTACATGAAGACGATGTTTCCGACCTAGCATTGCTATGTGATTCTGAACTGCCTCTGTACCCCCTACACCCCCTGCAAGTTTGTCAGTCTGATAGCAAATCACCCTGTATATATATGTATGACACGTCACATTTTTCAGTAAGTTTTAAGATTTAGGGTGAGTAAAATGGTTTATTGGACATTATCTGTTGCATTACAACATACAGTGAGAAGAGGAAAGGGGAGACAGGTACAAAAATCCACTTGGATTAATTAAGCAGTTCCAGTGACAGAAACCTCCAGATTTTCAAGGTGCAGTCATATTTACATTGATGATACCACTTGAGATGATAGGACATAACTCCTCCTCTCTCTCATCTCTGATCAAGTCACTTACATTATTTTACATGACCAGCATCCGGGGTTACAAAGAGATGTGCACATGCATATTCTGAAAAGAGCACAGAATCCGTAAACCTGGTGTCTGGCAATTAATTAAAAAATAAAATCATAACTCCAAGAGCTTGTGGCATGTCTGACAGGAAAGCAAAGCTTATAGTGAAAGTACCAGCTTAATGAACAATACCCAAACTACCTTTTTATACATTGCATATATACATATATCCAGGATGTCCCATAAAAGGTGGTAATGAGCTTTAATTCTTTATCTATTAGAGATAAGTAGTTAATGTGAGTTGAAGAAATGTTCAAAATAAGGTCAGAAAAAAGATTATGCTAAAAAAAAGTCTCTTGTTAATTTTCAAAAAGTTACACTTTTTGAATTTGTATATGACCCCTGTAAAAAAAAAAAAAATACAAAGTAAAATGTGCCCCGTACACTAATGAGGTGACATACAAAATTTTAGAATTATATCCTTAAAAGTGTCAGAGATATGAAGATAAATATAACGCTGACTTAGTGGCAGACTAACGTTAAGTGAGGCCTGGGGCAGTCTACGAGTTTGGGGCCCCCTTTTTAAGATTGTATTTTTTAACCAAAAATTACATTTTAAAGCTAACATTCATAACTAAAAAAAATCTGGAAAAATCTACTAAACTCAGTAAATGAGTTCATGTGAAGCTAAAACTCATTTTATTTTGATTTTGCTGCAACTGGCTTGCTCAAAGCATATAGGAATAATGATAACATAACTCAGTAAATTTAAAACTTTTAACTACCTACACTTCATATACAGGGTGTCTACCAAATTTCTGAAAGTCAATTTCCTGACTTTTGGAAGGTCCCAGGAAAAAAAATTCTGACAAGTGCATTTTACTTTGGGAAATTGCACAATGCCCCTGCCTTGTCTTTATATTTGCATATTTTGTGCAACTTCTTGAAATCAATTTTAACTGAAGTATACAGGATTAAGCTTTCATCCATTGAGAAACAGAAGTAGTTGCACTTTCTGATAGAATTAACTAACTGTTCTTGGAAATACGGTCCTAAGCCATAAGTTACCGAGTAAGCTAATTTGTCTTTTACCCTCCCGTCACGATGGATGAGTCCCCATTTTCCCCTCCTTATACAAACACATCGCTAGATGCTTTCGCGGTCCGAAAAATGTATTACAGTTGCTTTTGGTTTCCAGTCTGACAATTGGAGAGAAAGCGTTAAAAAAAAAGACACGAAACAAAAAAATTGATTTTTTTGGTGAATTTTCCAGACCCATTATCCAATTTCCCGGGTTTTTCCAGACTTTACGGACCCATTTTCCAATTTCCCGGCTTTTTTTAGCAGTGGCGGCTCGTGGGATGCAGCAAGTACAGCCGGGCTGCACTTGAAATTATCACCAAGCATCACTAATTTTCCTAAATTCAGATTAGAATTATGGAATTCCTACGGTAAATTTAAAAAATCTCAAAAACGTATTGTGGCCGGAACGCATTCATTCAGAAAATAAGCGCTTTAATCTTCCCGCAATTCAATTGGGAAAATCTTTGGTACAGCCATGAGGTCTGAAAAAGAAATTGGCAGCACCGTTGCCATGACAACGACTATGTAAGCAATCTCTCCGGCATAGGCTGTATTGGGCGAACGCAGCTAAGACGCAGCTCATATAAGATTTCCTTGCACCGGCTGCATTCGGGAATTCGACAAACTGATTGGCTCTGACGAAAAGTGAGGGAGGGGGTACGACACACAGAATATATGTTCTTGTCCATTCTAACGGAAGGATTTTTTTTTTTTTTTTTTTTTTTTTTTTTTTTTTGTCTGGGAAGGTTGAAAGTTCTTACATTTATTTGTTACTGTATTATTGAAATTTATGATTTAACCATTTTGAAACATGCAGCCCCATTATGATCCAGTTTGTGTCTTGCTTCAAACTCCATTTAACATATGGAAAGAAGATGATAAACGACAACTACTAAAAGAAGATAGACCGACACCAAAATTGTCCATTCATAAGAAAACAGCAGGTTCGTCTCAGCATGGTCGTAGCTTTCAGTCATCTTGGTATTCATTATTCTCGTGGCTATGAGGCAGTTTTTATTTACAAAAAATGTTTTGTTGGCCGTGTTTAATCGTTGGGATAAAAAAGAGCGTTTGGAATGGTACTGGATATGATGGGTTAACCACCATCACAAGAGCATGTAAAACACATGAAGGCTCAATCGAATAACAATTTAAAATCGAACATTAGGACATGATGAGCGAGAAGATTCTTTAAACCAGGGGAATTTTAAAGAGCTTTTAAAATTACTGATATCTGAAGCTTCGATAGAATTACAACAGCATTATTTAAATATTAAAACTGTTTTTAAAGGTGAATCAAAAACTATACAAAATGAATTAATTGAGTGTTTATATTCTCATATACATGAATTTATAAAAAATGAAATTTCAGAATCTCCGTTTTTTGCTGTTGAAGTAGACAATACCACAGATATTTCCCAAAAATCACAGTGCTCTGTTATTGTGAGGTATGTTTCTTCAAACGGATTGGTAGTTGAGAGATTTTTAGGGTTTTTTGATGTTAGTATATCTCGTACTGCAGAAGCTCTCTTTGAACTTTTAGAAACGGTTTTAGGACCTCTTGAATATCGCACAAAACTTATTGCTCAATGCTACGATGGAGCATGTGTCATGCGTGGACATTTGATTGGCTTGCAAACCAAAATTAAATCGCAAGCTCCACAAGCATTATTTGTTTACTGCAGCGGCCATAGACTTAATTTAATTTTAAAACAAAGTGTAAATAATATCTCAGACTGTCGAATTTTTTTTTTGCAAACTTAAGTGGAATTCCTTCATTTTTCCATCATTCTGCGAAGAGGACATACTTACTAAATTCAACAATTGCACGGAAAATACCAACTAGCACTGACACTCGATGGCATTCTGATAGTAAAATATTAAGAGTGGTAACAGAAGAATGGAAAGGCTTAAAAGAAATTTTCGAAAGCATTTTATCTGATCCAAATATGGATGAAACTTCCATTCGACATGCAAATGGATTTTTGAATTATTTTAATGATTTTGGATTCACCCTTTTATCCTTAATTTTTGATTTTATTTTCCAACAAACAGATGTTTTGTATGACATTCTGCAAAAAAATCTTTGGATATAAATTATTGTCTCCAGCAAATCAAGGCAACTCGGAACATAATAAGCCAAAACCGTAATGAGGACACGTTCAAACGTTTTTTTGAAATAGCGAATTCGAAAACAGAAATTGTTTTCAAAAGACAATATGGCTTCCAAACGCAAGAAGATGTGTTTCGAAAATTTAAAATATTATATTTTGAAATTTTAGATACCATAGTAATGTACTTTGATGCAAGATTTAAAGACAGCGAATGTTTATATTTTTTTTTGTCTCGCCGATTCTTCAAAGTTTTAGGACTTTTCCATAAATAACATCCCAGAAAACGCTATAGAAAGCTTGAAAAATTCTTATCAAAATGTGATAAGTGATACTCATAGACTTAAAAATGAACTAAAACTGTTTTATTCAGATTTATCATACAGGAATTGTAGTGTGCAAGAAATAATTAAAAACATGCATGATAATGGAACGAAGGACATTTTCCAAGAAGTATATAAATTCCTGTGTTTGATACTGACAATACCCACTACAAGCGCAACAAGTGAAAGAAGTTTCTCTTGTCTAAAGAGAATTAAAAATTATTTGAGGAATTCCATGTCCGAGGAACGATTGACGGCATTATCGAAGCTGTCAATCGAACAGGGAATAATTGATGAACTTATTAAAACCACGCCTTTTTATGAGGACATCACTGACAGATTCGCAAGTTTAAAAGAAAGGAGGATTGATTTGACTTATAAAAAATAAGTAAGTTTTCTCTTTTTTACTTTTCTTCTCATGTTATCATTACAAAAGAAAATTCTAAGGAAACTTCGAATCAGACACGGATTAATGAAATTTTGAGGATAAGAGCGGCTAGTTGAAATTTATGTCCATTTTATGGAAGTAAATTAGGATCTCTTACATTTTTTATGTAATTTCCTTTTTTTTTTTTTTTTTTTTTTCCCCCAGGGAGGGCTTAATCAGCCAGCGTTCGAATTCAGTAACAAAGATTTTCCATTCCTGTCTGGAGGAAGAGGGGGGGGGGCCTGCTATGTTTCCAGCTGCACTAACATTTTTAACCACCGGCCGCCACTGTTTTCCAGACTTTCCGGAGCGGTAGACACCCTGATATATTAAAACATACCAAAACCCCTGAACATTAAACTTAAATTTGTTTTGACAGGAAACAGTTCATTCTGTTGAAGACACTTTTATTCAACGGAAACCTGTTTTTAGAGTGAAAATATTTTGGTACCTTTCTATTCTGTTTAAATCCACCTTGTGACTCCAGGGTAATTTTTTGCAACCCAATTTGAGATAGCAATCTAAAGATTGATAACCATTAGATTAGATAATTACCAAATAATAATAATAATAATAGAATACTGATTTAAACATTTATAAAATAAAAAAGTCTTGCTCAAGTTAAACTTATTTCCATTTTTAGTAAATTGCTTTTTAGTTTCTGGAACTTTTATGTGATTATTTGTCAACTGAACATTGACCTACATATTTCTTCAACCTTCGTCTTTGGATAACTCTCCATCTAATTTTTTCAACTTTCTTCTACTGTGTCTTTCAATATCAATATCCATTGATTCATATTTTTGAATACCAAATTGCATGGCTTTGTCTAAACTGCATTTCTTTCTTCGATCAAAAATTCTTTAAGGGATTTTATTTTTACTAATGCTACATCCAAAGAGATACTTGGTGATTGTAGATATTTTTGAACAATGTCAATCTCACGTAGAACATTGTCCACAGCTCTAAATAACAAAAGAATGTGAAGTCACATAAAGCTGGTATTGTGGTGTGCTTGCTGCAGATCTAGTATCTAGATTTTCTTTCAACGGATCGCACATTTACTCCAGCATAGATATTAATTTCTCTATATTTTCTCTGACTACTTTGATAGAATCTTGATGAGAGCTCCAGTGAGTGTTGGATAATCGTCTTAAACCACAACCAACATTCTGCAAAAGTAAATCCCACCTGTGAGTGGAGGCAGAAAAAAAAAGCCTATAGCCTTTCTATGGTGCTGAAGAAAGTAATACATCATGGAATACAAGAAAATGAGTGCACACCACAAAGATTTATACTGTGGTTAGCACATGGAGTAAATAATGCTTTCGGGTTAATATCCTGAATTCGTTTGTGCACTCCACCATGCATACCTACCATTGTAGCAGCATTATTGTAGCCCTGAGCTCTACAAAACTGGATGTCTAATCCATCCTTTTCCAACTGTATTAGGATGTTTTCAGATAATATCTTTGGCAGTTTTACCTGTTTTAGGAAAAAAACTCAAGGAAGACTAATTTCTATTTCTTCCCCTTCTGTGCGCACATACCTAATAACTTCACTCATTTGATCGATATGGCTATTATCAGGGGTGCTATCCAAAATTATACCGAAGTACTTTGCCTTTTTAATGTCTTTGATAATTTTTGCTTCATTTCTTCGCCTAAAAGTGAAATAAATTCATTTTGTATGGTCTTTGATAAATAAGAGTTCACTCTCTTCAGTCCCCTTGCTGTTTCTTCGTGCTTCAACCAGTGCTCCTTCAGTACCGGATCGTATCTTGCAAGTAACTTTACCAGTTCTAAAAAGTTACCTCTATTTTCTGAGGAAATATCTTCTCTATGTCCCCTAAATTAAAGATTTTGCTGGGCCAAAAAAAGAATGATGTCTAAAGAAGGAACAAGATATCTCGCCATTTCTATGCTTCTTTGTTGATATTATTAAGATTTTGACTGTTAATAGTTTTGCTCATTTTTAGTGCAACAGAGAGGGTTTCCCACTTTTCTAAATTTGACAAATGTTCAGAGGAGGACACATGTTCATGAATTTTTAGGTTTAATTTCCACCATTGTTGGAAACCATTTACAAAATGCTTGTGTGCATCTTTTGACGAAGCAAAAAGCTTACAACAATACTTCTTCACTTGTCTATTTCAAAGCAAACTGTCTCTGGTAGTAAAAATGCAATAAATTTATGTTTGACAAATAACGATGCAAGTGTTCCACACTTGATAATTGCCATTAAAAGATGCCTTGCATGCATAGAATTAAGTGGATTATTAATCAAGCATCTTGTGAGAAATACTGATGATGATAATAATAATAATAGCAATGGGAAAAAAATACTGAAGCAATTCCGAAGTTGGACACCCTGAACAATTTCCTTGTCCCCAGTCTAAGTGATCCCCCCCCCCCAAAAAAAAAAAAAAAAATAAAAAGGAACATAATTTACAAGGAAAATAGCTATACTGATTGTATGTAAATGACAGATATATAACTGCAATATCAAACTGTATCCCCTGATTTTGCTACCATCAGTTTTCTGAATTATCTCCCACTGCAGAAGCAAATTTAAGACGTATTCCTGTAAAAAAAGAAGAAAAAGAGGGGAAAAGTAGTTATATTGATTTTGATACCCCAGGATTGAGGACCCCCAGGCTTTCACCCCACCAAGCCTCCTTATTTGTATGGTACGTTCTCCAGGGGTGTCTATGAACTTTTTTTGCTACTAAGTTACTAAAGTAGCATTATTTGTCTATAAAAGATGTTCTGTAAAAAAAGAGTGCACTACATCCACACATTCGTGATCTGTGGCACAAAACATAACGAATTGAAGATGCTCAAATTGGGACGAGAAAGGCTTTAATACGGAACACCATTATAATAAGCTAGTAAAGCTTGTGTGTGCTAGGGCCCCACAGTCCAAAACCTTATTCACATACCTTAAAATTAGACATGGTAGCTGCTACAGGGCCCTAGCTAATTTAAGGACCCCAATCATGTAATGACACAATTGTCTACTGTAGAAAGGTGTTAAGTGTTTCCAGAAAATTCTTGCTTATCTTGAACAATTCTCTAAAATGTTTTCTTCGGTCATTGCTTTTGAGTATCGTGAAAATAATTTTGCCTTGGAATGAAAAGAATTGTGTAAAACTTTTGCAGCTTCTCAACATTTTGCTTATAAAAAAGGTCTTTCTATGTGAAAAATAATTTGCATACAGGTCTCGACTAAGACATTAGGAGGACCTAAGCACTGTTTGGGGGCCCCTATTCAGTCCTCC
The DNA here is from genome assembly GCA_038373885.1 of Cheiracanthium punctorium. Taxonomy (NCBI): domain Eukaryota; kingdom Metazoa; phylum Arthropoda; class Arachnida; order Araneae; family Cheiracanthiidae; genus Cheiracanthium; species Cheiracanthium punctorium. Next base: position 94,860 of record JAWZYV010012605.1, read on the forward strand.
CTTACTGACCCATATATACCTATAGTCACTGGAATTTTTCAGATTAGAGCTTAAACTCGCTTAATAATCCTGAGGCCCATGGGAAAAAACTTGGTGGGGGGGGGGGGAGACTTCAAATAAATTTTCTAGAGTGGGGCAAATTTCACACTTGTAACAATTTCATGTCTGATTTTGCTTTTTTATGCAGTTTTGTTTACATCCTAGATAATACACTATTAAACTCTAGGGAGGGGGCAAACAACCTACCTTGACCCCCACTTTATGGGCACCTTTGTAGGGGGCCCTAGACCAAGGCTCCGTATACATTCATACGTTGCTGACACATTTATGTACAGTCACTAGAATTTTTCAAACTAGAACTTAAAATCTCTTTATAATCCTGGGCCCCAGGATTATTTGACTTCGTCTCCCAGACCCAGAGATTTGGGTATAATCTTGAACATTAAACATTCTTCTAAAGCCGCCCAGGTGGTGTAGCAACTAAAGAAACACTCTGTCATGACTTGGATCTGGGTTCGAATTCCGGTTTGGGCATGGATGTCAACTTATCCATCCCTTCATAGGGGTAATGCTGTCTGCCCACTGGGTGCCCCCCCTAATAAAATGGACAGTAATTCGGTCCTTTGTAGTGTCAAATGCTTGATGAGCAAGTGCCTGCACATTAAAGAAGGAGGGGAGAAAGAAAAAAAAAGTTTTTCTAAAAAAAATTTGAAACTGGAATTTATAATTTTCTAACAATTTTGGGGCCCCCTTGAATAATCACATTTCTGGGGTCATACAGGAATTACAAAAGAAAAACCTTTTTTTCTGTTCTACCAATTAACGTTTACATTCAAAATCATGTATAGCCCCCGATCATTTTCCTTTAAAGATGTCTCTCAGATGCTGTATGATGAAAGGCTGAAATTTGGTACATCACCTCATTAGTGTATGGAGCACATTTGGCTAATTGGGAATTTTTTGTATGGGCTTTGTAGACAAATTAAAAGTGTAACTTTTTGTAAATGAACGAGAGCAATTTTTTCTAAATGGAGTCTTATTTTTGACCTTATTTTGAACATTTTTTCAATTTACCGTGCTCACTTATCTCTAATGGATAAAGAATTAAAGCCCGTTACTATCTTTTTGGGACACCCTTTATAAATGGATAGATAGACAGAAATAGTATGCACTTTAAATTTTATTACATATTTTAAAGTATAAATACACACAGTTTAAAAATTTTAATCCAGTTTATAACTAGCTTATTCATTTCTTAAAATTCATTAATCAGTCTGATATTATGTACTTGAGAGCCATCTGCCTAAAAAGAGACAATGTGTCGAGCGGAGGATTTAAAGGTATTCAAAAGTGTATTAGCATTACATTTGGAGAAAATTGCCCATAACTCCAGACTGCTAGATCAACAGCTGTACAGAATGCCCGAACCCGGGACCTTACACTAACTAACCACTACACTCACCACTCACTAATAATTTAACTAAACAAATAATTGAAATAAACTGACCAGTCCCATTATCCTAAAATTTAAGTACTGTTAAAAATAATCTTCCATGTCTCGCTATTTAAAGATTAAGAATTAAATAAATCATTACATAGTTTCAAGTACATTAAAAGAAGAAAAATAAAATATCAAAATATTCCTAAAATAATAATTTCAAAGGGGAAAATATATCAAAATAAAGGTGAGAATCAGTCCTAAGCAATCTCTCATTCAGCAAACAACCCCATATTCTACCACCAACACGGGAAAAACAGAACTATTTCTAATGTGTGTGTTTTCCTATTAAAAAATAATAAAAAACATTTTTAACAACATACCTGGCGGTAGTGAAGATTTTGAAGGTAAAAACTTCTATTTTCTCTAGTACTTGTATTGGAGGAAGTTACTTGTTTGTTGTAAAATAGCAACAATAGAAAATGAGTAATGTATGGTGAAAACAGAATGAGAAAGTCATCATGGAAAATTCATATAGAGGAGTGTAGAAACAGTAATTGGACAGCCAAAACCAAAATCAGCGGAAAGTTATTTTGTGCGAAAGATGGCGCTGCTTCATTTTCTGATCCCATCCTCATGAAGGGGTCGTGTCAGGCGTGCAACCAAGGGAGGGGTTTTTAGGGTTAAAACCCCTCCCAGGACAAACTTTTGTCTTTTTTATTTTTATTTATTTTTTAATTAAAAAATCATGCCAAAAAAATCTAGTCTGAGTTTACAATGAAGGAAACTAGAAACAGGCACTCTAGAAGAATATTACAGAAGATCTGTTCTGTATAGATACCATTTAAAACACTTTTATTCGCCACCTTGATGAAAGATTTCTGGATCATAAGAACATTCTGAATTCCTTTCAAAATTTGTTACTTTACTACATGACTCCAAATACAGAAAAATGTAACAGAGAAACGTTCTTTAGAACTAGTGCCGATGTATGAAATGGATGAGGGTTCTGTAAGAGCATCGAAAGTTACATCAAGAACAAATACGACCAACAAACGCACTCAAATCCTTAGATATTTGTAGTCAGAAAATACTTCATAATATTTACAGGCTCGAATTGGTGAAACATCATATATTTAATTATAATCCGGCACCTAGATATTCAATTATAACATTATCAGTTAAGCATTGTACTTAATTTGTGCTTGTACATAACAAGGGTGGCTCCAGGCTGAATTCTATAAAGGGGCAATTGGACTTTTTATCTAGCCCTATGAATTGTTTAAAACGCAAGTTGAATGTGTGAAATCATTTGGGAACGAATAAAATAAAAGTTTGTAAGGGGCCATGGCCCCCATGGCCTGGAGCCACCCTTGGTATACAAAATAAATTGTGAGCAATGTGAATTCATTTTCTGAAATATTTTTTTATAGATAAAAAATATTGAACAATCTTTGACAATTTTTCAGAAACCCCCTCCACAGAAAATTTCTAGCTGCGTTCCTGGGTCATGTCATATTATATGTCATTATAGCTGTGATATTATCTAAAATTCAGACTTATGATTTATTCTTCTTTGTTCTTTTAAAAAGAAAAATTGTAGTAAATCTTCAATACTTAAATCTTATCAATTATTTTATGAATCTAATTTATAGTTTCAGTGAAATTGATCTAATTTATGAATAGTTTCAGTAAAAATAATTGCAGTTTATTTTTCCAGCATACATTTAACATCATCTGTGATGTCTTCACTAAAATTTTTTTTTGGGGGGGGGGGGGGGATCAAACCCTACGACCCCCCTCCCTGGCTACGGCCTTGCCTCACACATTTACAGAGCTCAGTGAAACACATATGCCATGGCAAAACCATGTGATTTGCGGTGTATTTGTTGCCGTACCGCCCATTGCCGTGAAAATAATCCTTCCATACCGCCATGAACCTAGCCACTACATTTAATAAAACTAATAGGAAAACGGAATAATTATAATTTGTTTTTTAAATTTGATTTTGTTCTACAGATCTGTGTTTACTTTGGCTTTCTTGTAAGTTGTGTTTCTGCATGAATCTTGCTAGTGAATTGCTATCTTTTCATCCTAAAGGGAGGGAGTTACATTACAGTTGGTAGCTCTTAGCAAACAAATAACATTTTCTAAACAGGCCTGCCACTGCTTACCAGATACTTCCCCCTTTTCTTTCTGTTTAAAGTACATGATTGTTATTTACATATCTGTATTTTTAGATATTCTAATGAAAATCAAGCTACATCATTTTTTACAAATATATTATGAAGCAGGGTCAATAGGATGATTATTTACTTTTATTCAAATTTTAATTCTGTGAAAATGGAATCTATAAGAAAAGCGATTTACAAAAAGAGTTGCAGCAGCCTTTTAAAAACACATTGTAGCATAAGATAATCATCAAAAAAGGATAACTATCTAACAAGGGGAGGCTCAGACGTTGGGATCACCAATTTTGATGAAATGTTGATGGGTTATTGGGAACCCATAGCAAAGTAAAATGCCAGCAAATTAGCCGTCAACTCTCGCTTAATTTTGAGGAAATTCCATCTAAAAATTTTATACATGGTTATATACCAATTATTTGAATAATCGACAGATGTACTAAGTAACACAGTGGTTTGCTTTCAGCCAGAGGTGAAAAGGTCCCAGGTTCATATCCTGCTCAGTCTGCTCTGAATTTGCATTTTTTTTTCTCTCTTAAAAATTAATAAAACAGTTCAAAATGACATTAGAAAATTTAATAAATGACATTAGAATTCAATAAATCATGCCATTAGAAAATTGACATGATTTATTGAATAAACACTATTTCTACAAAATAAAATTGAATATCTCCAAATGAAAGTGACAAAAATGAGAAACATCATTCATCAATCACATTTCGAAAAATATTTCGTTACTTTTACAGATGCCTACTTGAAGAAGGGTACATGCAAAACAAATTGCTTGAGCATCTGCTACAACATATGAAAGAAATATTTTTGAATTCATATGGTGTTTTCATGGTCATTGGTCATTCATTTTTGTGGAAAAAAAATTTCATTTAGAAATATCTGTCTCATCTGAAAATTTTGTTGCAATGATTCATGTTTTAAAATGTCAGAAAAGTATGGTGGTAATAGCAGAAAATACATAACTTAATGAATTTTTATTGCATCTTTTCAAGTTGCTATTTCCCATTTACTTTGCATAAAATATGAGGAATTTTGATTTATTATTTTTTTCCCCCCTCAGTGAAATTAATTACACATCACAGGGTTGACAAAGTGATGTACATTTAGGTGGGATTACTTTTAGGAGATAAAATGAATTTCTCTCATTGTCATGAAAATATTTTGTCATAAATTTCTGGATTCGTTTGACCTATTCATGAGTCTACTACAAGTGAAAATTTCGCATTCTTGACATATGATTTCAAAATTTGGTCAAGGAATAAAGCATAGAGAATTGTGGAAAGTTTCCCCACACTCTGAACATGCTATATTTATATTTGAATATTTTTTCATTAAATTCTCTACAGTTTTCTCCACTTGGGAGCCAAAAGCTCCTGATATCTCATTATTATTATTATATTATTATTAATGACTATGTCATTTTATCTCTCACTCCCTATATTGAAAATTGTGCGAAAAATGTGTCTCAAAAGAGCGACATAAATTTTGCATATATTTAAATACTATTTGTTCACAACAGGGTTGGCAAAGTGGACCCAGCCCAGAAAAACCCACACGGGTTTTTCTGGGTGGGTCCACCAACAAAAACCCGCCTGGGTTTTTGTTCAAACTGGGTTTTTGCTTAAAATCATTTCTGAGTCTGCAAATCCCACCTATAGTATTTAGAAATACACTTTACCTTTTAAGACCAAAACCTAGATGGTTTCTCTTATCAAAATTACATAAAAATAAGTCATATCTATGGTAATCAGATGAAGTTTACCTCAAAATATTTATTTTCTTTAACTGAAAATTTTGAAACTACTAGACAGTATAACCAACAGTGTTTTTGACAGAGGTAGAGCCATGATCCTTCACAGAAAACAAGCTTTCTTTCTACTTTGAAAATATTAATCGTAGTTCAATTACTTGTATTCATTAAGAAATATGTAATTATATATAACTAATAATATTTTCACTTTAAGAAATATTAAAAAAAAAATCTGAAATTTTCAGTTTGAAAACATCACACAGACTACTTTTTGCCATTTTACTGTTTTTATTATTCTTTTACTTATTTAAATTTTTTATAGCAAATATGCAGTGATTATTATAAATAAGTTTTGATACCACATTATAATGAACATTTTAATATATCAACTTTTAAAAACTGTAAAAGAAATAATGAAAATAAACTGTTGATAATCTTCTAGTAAAAAAATATGCAAAATATGACATGTGTGATTAATGTCTAATGATAATCCCAATTAAAGTTAAATGACAACAAACTAAAAGTGTAGAATGAAAAATATATTTCAAATTAATTATAATTGATCTATTTTACAGTTTACCAATCAAAATCACATTCACTTTGATTTTTGTGGTAATATTTGTAAATCGTTACTAATTTTTCACACTGCTCTGAGCCTAGTCTGTTCCGCAACTTAGACCATATGAATCTAAATGTAGGGAAAATTCTCTCAATGGAAGCAGAGTTAGGTGAAACAGAATGCAGAGACTGAAAAAAACTACAAAAAGCAGAATCTAACTTGTTCTTCTGTACCTTTTCTTTAAGAATTTCCCACCATTTTGAAGCTGTAAATTGTGACACAATATTTTCTGAGAAAAGTGATTTAGGAAAATAGTCTGTCTTTAATTTTAAAAGCCATCATTGCAGGTAACCGCTCTGGATGATACTGTATTATCCATGCTTCAACTTCTTCCTCTTCCTCTGAATTAAGCTTTTCCCCTCCATACTTTGCATCCATTATATTTGCTAAAAAATGCTCAGGTCTCACAATCTGTTTATACCGTTTCACTATAACTTCCTTGTGCTGTTTCAATTCTTCTGATTCCATTAAATTTTTCCATATTTCTATACAGAACGTGACAGCGTGGTTGTATCCTTTTGCAGCTCATCAAGAGCTGATGATAAAATTATGAGCTGCTTGTTTAAATTCAAACACTCCTTGTAAATTGACACATTATCCAATATTTTTGGATTTTTGTGGGGGGGGGGGATATTTTTGCAATTCGCGTCTCAAATTCATTTCGGTGCTGAGATGCGATATTTACATATTTATGATAATTGTCCAAAAAGCTCGAAATGCACATTTTGTGTGAATACCAATGTGTATTGTTAGGTATTTGTGGCATCAAACAAAAACCCAGAAAAGCCCACAAAAACCCAGAAAAACCCACAAAAACCCGGGTGGGTTGGGTTTTTGTACAAAAACCCGGGTTTTTGCCAACCCTGGTTCACAACAGCTTTAATCTATTGTTATAATATTTTGTAAGCTGTAGAATATGCATCACATGTATTTTTTACAAGTATTTAAATACTATTAGTTGAGAACAGCTTTAATCTATTGTTACAATATTTCGTAAGCTGTAGAATATGCATCACATGTATTTTTCTATAAATAGGTTACAATCATAAAAATTTCAACATAGGGTTACCAGGCGAAATACACGAAAGATGAGAGATAAAATGATATAGTCAATTAATATCATTTTAATATGGCAATAATGAAACTAAAAAATTAGGGGGGGTTCAGGGGGTTTCCACTTGACGAGGCTTGAACAGCCGAGTATATAATTATTATATATATATCGTATATATATATAATATATATCTATATAAATATATATATTTTTTTTTATTAACAGGGATGTGATTGGAAAAAAAGCAAAAAAACTAAAATCATATGAGAGCAAAAAATTTGTACACAAAATATTTGTAGATAATATATGTGAAGGAAGTTTTAAGAAATAAAAAAGTTCCATGAATTCAAAATATTGTTTTACAGAGGAAGCATTAGATTTATTACAATCATTGGATGCAATCTTTAATCCTCTCAACTATCCAACACGTACCGATGGTTTGCAAAGCTATGGAGAAAAGGACTTTAACATTTACTATCTCAGTATAAATGTATGATTTCTGAAGATATTTTAAGAAAATATTTTCAGTATTTTAAACACCTAGCTTTAAATATTAGTGATTTTATGTCAAAACTTATCTTCCAATATGAAGATGAACTTCCAGAATTCGTTAAGTTAGCTAAAATTGTAACAGTTCTGCAAATTTCTTTTGCTGATGCCGAAGGAGGATTTTCAGCAATGAAACGAATAAAAACTAATGCATGAAATAGAATGTCTGAAAAAAAGTTTTAAAAAATCAATAATGAAACCATTTCAGGGACCTGAACTCTCTCAGTCACAGTGAGCTACAGACAGGGCCAGATTTACAAATTTTTGCGCCCTAGGCCAAAGGCCATAATTGCACCCCCCCCCCTCGAAAAATTGATCAATAGTTCCAATTTAATATGCATAATAATTCGTTCTTTTCTCATCAGCACTATATGTCACATAAAAAAGTGTTTTATAAAGTAGAGTTTCTTTTTAAGATTGTCAGATAATTTACTTTTTCTGGCGATCGTTTAGATGGAACTAAGAAACCAGAAATGCACGTTTCATTAATTGCACAATGTTTCACTGATATATTTTGGATGAAAGGGTTGATAATGCATTTTCAAATTTTTTTAAATTATAGATGCATTACACTCAAAGTAACAGACTTTTTCTCGAGCAGACATATTTACTGTTCTGTGCGTGTGTGTGATATGGTTCTTTTTTCAGGAACGCTGGGATATCGGAAGAGCACACACAGTCAGACGCCTTTTCGATGATAACTTACTTTGAATTATTGTTCTCTCCAGTACCCCTCCTTTCCTCAATGTGATTGATCTGCAGCGGATCTCTTAGTTCTGCGACACATGTCGTTGAGTTGGAGATGGTCTGTGCTGAGGTGCTCTGCCAGCAATTCTGTGTCTACGAGGGGTGGGATGGGGGGGTTAATGGATCTCAACACATGGGTTTTCTATAGATAAGAAATTGTATTAGGGGAAAAAGGAATTTTTTGGAAGCCATAAACATGCTTTTCTTGGACAATAATCACTTAAAGTAAGTCGTTTTCGTTTCTCCTTTCCAGCCCTTTTCCTCATCCGTAATTGTTCTGCAGGGGAGTTCTTTGTTCTGCGCCCTTTAAACCGCTGTGCCCTAGGCCCTGGCTACAGATATTTTTTATTTAACTAAAGCATGCAGAGGAGGCTTGACAAAGCAAAAAAAAAAATATTTTTTCTTCTATATCTTCATAGTGTCCTGGTTTTATTTATTTTTCTGCACTCATGATTTTTGAAATGGGAATGAAATATGTTATGTTATTGTATGAAAAGAAAGTGTGTGTATGTTTGTTAGAAATATGGTGTGAATATAAAGCTAAATAAAAAAAAAGCATGTTGGATTTACGTTATAAGCCAGTGTGTGTGTGTTTCTTAAAAATGTAGTGTTAATATAAAACTAAATAAATGAAAGCATGCTGGTTTTCCGTTACAAGCCGGAAGGTGTTAGGACATTTCTGAGCGGTTAATTAAAAAAAAATAAATGTAAGTGCTATTTTTAAACGAATCTTTGCGATATTTAAGGTTTTTAATGTGAATTTTAAAATGATATTTGATGTTTTTATATTTTCGTTAGTGCCATTTGTGTGCTATTCTAACATACTGACTTTATATGAGGTGTACAACTAGATTGTTTAACCTACCAATGTTTTTTTAGTTCAAAATGGGCAAGTGTTTGATCAGTTTACATTAGCTGTACAACTAAATCCACTGTAGCTTTTTTAGTTAAAAACGGTTTGCTCATTTTAAATTACCTGTTACTGAATTTGCATACATTTTTTTAGGTTAAATATGCACGGTGTATTTTGTTTTAATGTTTTTGTTAGTGGGATATATATGCAATTTTAATGCATTAAAATACTTTGATGATCGTGCAAAATGGTTAGTGACAATCGCTGGAGCTGGGCAATCACGAAACCCCAGTGACTTTCGCCATGTTTACATGGAGCATGCACCATCTTGGTCAATATTACCTTTTTTTAAAAAAAATAGAAGTTTTAGGTTATTTATTAGGGATGTAACGGATATCCGGCAAGTATCTGGTATCCGTCTGATTTTTCAATATCTGAAATACCGTCAGATATCTGAATCATAATTACCGGATATCCGGCTATATACTGTACTAAAGTTCTATCCATAATATGCATAGGACAAGATGGAAAATTATATATGAACATGCTTCATAAATTGATACATAAAACAGAGGGATATATATTTTTTAACTAAAACTTCGCCTATAAACAGGGTTCTTCCACTAAAATGGGTGAACAGATAGTAATCGTATTTGTTACTAGCTGAAGTACCCATCCTCGACGGGTGAGTGAATGAAAATTTCCAAAAAGCAAGAACTTTTGTCAGCATTGTAGGAGTACACAGAATGGATGTAGTATGTTGCCAAAGTAAAGAAAGCGAAGTTATAATTTTCATGTATTGTTAAAATATTACAGGTTAGAGAGTAACTAAGTAATATCATTTCATTCGCTTTAGTCGTAATTATGGGATGCGCGAACGAATATTTAAGCATTTTGAAATAATTTTCGCAAAATCTCAAAATTTAATCAACATTTTTGAAAATTTTGAAGCCTAGAAATTAAGTTGAGTGACAACCTATCACATGTCACCCTATTTCATTTCATTCCCTTCAGTCTTTATTTCGTGATGCTGGAACAAATTTTCAGCATTTTAAAACCATTTTCGAAAAATCTCAAAATGTAAGCAAAATATTTTTAAAATTCAACGCCTATAAATTAAGATTAGCAACTACCTATCATATCACTCAATTTCGTATCATTCGTATTAGTCGTAATTACGTGATGTTTGAAGAAATATAAACGTATTTTGAGAGAATTTTCACAGAATCTCAAAATCTAATAAAAATGTTTAAAAAATTGGACTCCTATAGTTTATGTTGAGCAACCATCTATCGTGTGACCAAATTCCATATCATTCGCTTTAGTCGTTATTATGTAATACGGGAACAAAGATTCACTCAGTTTTAAACGATTTTCACAAAATCTCGAAATCTGATGGATTTTTTTTAATTAGATGCTTATAGTTTAATGTGAGTGACCACCTATCATTTCACCAAATATCATTTTTTCACCTTTGCAGTTATTACGTGATGTGCGAACACAAATTTATGCAGTTTGAAATGATTTTCGCAAAATTTCAAAATCTAATCAAGATTTTTTTTAAAGTTCGACGCCTATGTTTTAAGTTGAGTGACCACCTATCATGTCACTCAATTTCATATCATTTGCTTCAGTCGTTTTTATGTGATGCTTGAACACAAATTTACGCAGTTTGAAAGGATTTTCGCATAATCTCAAAATCTAATCAACATTTTTGAAAAATTGTAAGCCTAGAATTTAAGTTGAGTGACAACCTATCATGTCACCCAATTTCGTTTAATTCCCCGCAGTCTTTATTTCGTGCTGCTGGAACAAAAATTTTAGCATTTTTAAACGATTTTCACAAAATCTCAAAATGTAATCAAAATATTTTAAAAATTCAACACCTATAAATTAAGATTAGCAACTACCTATCATATCACCAAATTTCGTATTAGTCGTTATTACGCGATGCTTGAAGAAATATAACCGCTCTCAAAATCTAATAAAAATGTTTAAAAAATTGGACACCTATACTTTATGTTGAGCAACAACCTATCATGTGACCAAATTTCCTATCATTCGCTTTAGCCGTTATTACGTAATGCGTGAACAAAAATTCACTCAGTTTGAAACAATTTTCGCAAAATCCCAAAATCGGATCGGTTTTTTTAGATGCTTATAGTTTAAGGTGACCACCTATCATTTCACCAAATACCATTTTTTCACCTTTGTAGTTTTGACGTGATGTGCGAACACAAATTTACGCAGTTTGAAACAATTTTCGCAAAATCTCAAAATCTAATCAAGATTTTTAAGAAATTCGACGCCTATGTTTTAAGTTGAGTGACCACCTATCATGACACCCAATTTCATATCATTCGCTTCGGTCGTTTTTACGTGATGCTTGAACACAAATTTATGCAATTTGAAAGGATTTTCGCAAAATCTCAAAATTCAATCAAGATTTTTTTTTAAATTCGACGCCTATGTTTTAAGTTGAGTGACCACCTATCATGACACCCAATTTCATATCATTCGCTTCAGTCATTTTTACGTGATGCTTGAGCACAAATTTACGCAGTTTGAAAGGATTTTCGCAAAATCTCAAAATCCAATCAAGAGTTTTTAAAAATTCGACGCCTATGTTTTAAGTTGAGTGACCACCTATCATGTCACTCAATTTCATATCATTCGCTTCAATCGTTTTTACGTGATGCTTGAACACAAATTTACGCAGTTTGAAAGGATTTTCGCAAAATCTCAAAGTCTAATCAACATTTTTGAAAAATTGTAAGCCTAGAATTTAAGTTGAGTGACAACCTATCATGTCAACCAATTTCGTTTAATTCCCCGCAGTCTTTATTTCGTGCTGCTGGAACAAAAATTTTAGCATTTTTAAACGATTTTCACAAAATCTCAAAATGTAATCAAAATATTTTAAAAATTCAACACCTATAAATTAAGATTAGCAACTACCTATCATATCACCAAATTTCGTATTAGTCGTTATTACGCGATGCTTGAAGAAATATAACCGCTCTCAAAATCTAATAAAAATGTTTAAAAAATTGGACACCTATACTTTATGTTGAGCAACAACCTATCATGTGACCAAATTTCCTATCATTCGCTTTAGTCGTTATTACGTAATGCGTGAACAAAAATTCACTCAGTTTGAAACGATTTTCGCAAAATCCCAAAATCGGATCGGTTTTTTTAGATGCTTATAGTTTAAGGTGACCACCTATCATTTCACCAAATACCATTTTTTCACCTTTGTAGTTTTGACGTGATGTGCGAACACAAATTTACGCAGTTTGAAACAATTTTCGCAAAATCTCAAAATCCAATCAAGAGTTTTTAAAAATTCGACGTCTATGTTTTAAGTCGAGTGACCACCTATCATGACACCTAATTTCATATAATTCGCTTCAGTCGTTTTTACGTGATGCTTAAACAAAAAAAGCGTCACGGACAGAATGACAGAATGACAGACAGACAATTTTTTTTTTTGAGGGTCGCATCGGATTCCCGGGTGCTTGAAACGGATAGAAATCGCAAAATTTTTGAATTCAAAGAAATGTATAGACAAAAGTCTAATTTTATTTATATAGATAAACTATACATAAAAAGTACTTAAGGAATTTTGATTAAAAGGCTCAAGTTAAAAATGTTCGAGTTGCTATTAAACATGAAAAAACAGCAAATTTAACACTGGAAATGGGTCATTCAAAATAAAGACACAATTTCAACATTTGTTCAGTAGTTTTTGAGCACACTTATAACTAGGTTAGGCTCATATTTAGAGCTGATTTCATACTGCTAAGTGCCGCTTAATGGACATTTTCTGAACGAAAAAAAAAAAAAAATTTAAAATTTGGAACACTTTCAGATTTTAAATATGCACTAAAGTGCTATAATATTAAAAGAGTATCATAATTTATGTGCCGTCCCTGTTTTTCTTCCTTATTCCATTAAGTTGGAAAGTGTAGCCATGAGTGTGCCGTATTTTTCTTCCTTGTTCCATAAAGCACATCTTTGGAATCAAAATCTATCTTAAAATCACCTATTAAACTATTTTACAGTCTTCGCGAAGTATATTCTAACTATACTTCACCATTTTAAAAATTGTTTCGAATGTGCATCATAACTAATGAGCAGTGGCGGATCTAGGATTCAGTAAAGGGGGGGGGGGACTAACTGACTGGGTATTCAATAATTTCGGTACAATTATCCACAGGCCCTATGAGAGAGGGGGGCAGTGCCGTAAAAATAGGGAGGCAAGGTGGGGCTAATGCCTGGGGCCCCAACACATAGGGGCCTGAAAATCCATGCCTATTTTCCCCAACCTCTTGGGTTTATTGCCTTTTATAACTTTTAGACTTGCACATCTAATATTCTAAACAGGTCACCTTGTACAGTTTAAGCAGAAAACAAAAAAAGTTGCTTACAAAACAGCTAACAGCTCACCAACAGATCTGCTGTATTACGATATGTACAGCTGATTATGAAAAGCTAAATTTACATGCCAGTATTTTTAGAGTCAAAGCTCTTTAACTAATGACCTTGTGTTTCTTTTATTTGTATTCAAGATAAACAAGATCTGGGTCTCAAAAAGACACTCTGAAGCAAACATCCCTTTTGTGGGCACCCTCTTTAAATTATCATATCACTTTGGTAATTTCGAGCAGAAGACCTGTTTTTTCTTTTTGTTGTAATTATTACTTACAAACATTTTATGCACTTACAAAGAATGTGCAGATGCATACAGGGCCGATCCCACGGGGGGGTGTGGGGGGGTGAGACACCCCCCCCCACTTAAGATGCAGTCGGCAAAATTGCTATTCCAAACTTCTCATTTTAGTATTCAAAAAAGTTTTTAATCGGCACTTTTCCTAACTTCTGTCCCTTTGACGTCCTAGTACTTCCAATGCATACAAAACCGAGTGAGAAATTCCTTTCTCATTCGCATCAGTCAAAAGAAAGAAGTGGGAATGTATAAAGAGTGCTCGGCACTGGGTGGCCAGATACACAGAAGGAGGAGTCGGAAAATCAGCTCTCTGCAATTGACACCACATACATCCCACAGCACCTGTCTCGGCATTTTTCCCTATGCAAATAGTCATCTCACATGTCCATAGTAATCTAGTTAAGAATCTTCTGTGCACATCTCTATGGGAGAAATACTGAGGATGAGAACGAAAATGTTCTGTCCCACAGTGGTCTGGGCGCTAAACTCAGTTCCAATAAGAACACGGCAAGTGAAGCAGCATCCAGCTTGGCTAGTGCTTGGGAGGGTCAACTTCCTCTCGGCTCGACTGCTGTGGGAGCGTGTACGCTAATGGGAGCTGGTGCACGTAAAATCCGCCGTGGCTCCAATGTCCTCCAAGTTGTTAAACGATACCTCTGGGGGTGCCGATTTCAGGGGGTTGGTCCCTACCCTGGAAATGGTTCAAAATTAGGGGACTCCAAGCTGAGTCGGACTTCCTCCGACTGGGGCTCATTAAAATGGAAGACTCCCCTTCCGCCCATCGCCTGCCTATATGGGGGATCTGGCACTGCCCCGCGGTTGCCAGGGGGCATTAGTAACAACAACAACAACGAAAATGTTCCAGTCTTATATATTGCCCAGAGACAAATTAAGAAATACCATTCTGTAAGAAGTAAAAATATCGCAAGAAGGCCGCTACTGGCCTGAGGCTGTCACCACCCTTTGATCCAGCGTGGTCTTTTCTGGGAAATAGATGTATTTTCTTTGCTTCTTTGAAATGAATGGGAAAAAGAAATTCACTTGAACAGTAGAAAACAGTGTGTCCCCTATTCCGGTTAGCTAGACAGCAACCGAGCCAAAGTCAAACATATACTTGGAGCCTTGGCATACCTTGGAATCTAAATCTTAGCATGCTTTGATTAGAAGAAAACCATATTTAGCTTTTAAGATATTATTAATACATCAATTTGGTAAAAATAAATAAATTAAAAAAATCTCTAGCATTTAATAAAATGAATTAAAAGTTTGCTTCAGTGTGCATTTAAGACAAGTTTGAAACCAGTTGTACACAAAAATATGATTAGGAGCTTCGAAATCAGTATGCTTAATTTTCCATTTTCTCTTAAATTACAGGGAAAATTAACTTTTCGAGATAGAATTACTTTCCTTATTCCATTTTTCCTCCTTTAAGCCTCACATTCTTTTTAAGCCTTTATTTTTTAACGCTTTCCAAAGAACTTGAAATGTTTATGCTTTCAGTTTGTCTGCCTGTGCTCTAACTGCCGCAAATATCCATCGATCGAATTTTTATGTGATAATGAAAATTACCGTACCATGTACCCTATTGAAAAGGATGTAGGTACCATTTATAGTTCTTTTACAGGAACACACAAAATAATTCCAATGCTTTGCATCCTATGGGCAGAGAATGTTTAGAGTACATTTTAGAAACGTTCATCCACTTCAAGCAAAACGAAATTGGTATTTATTATTGAGGTTTATGAGGGCATTCTATCCATCGGCATGGGTGGACGTAGCATTGATACCTATGCAGGGCTAACAAAATAACATAGATTAGGCTTTGAGAGCGTGTAGTTAAAACAATATTTTATTTTCTTGTTTGCTTTAACCTGTTCACTACCGTCGTTGCTAAGACACAATGACAGAAATTTCTCCCTCCTGTATAAATCATTGCTTTCCGGCATGGGTCTTTGAATGCCCTGGCATGGCCCAGCCATGCGCTTGTGCAAGGCTGTGGCCAGAGCAGAAACATTCTTAGACTCATGCCGGAAAGCAGCGATGGACGCAGAAAGGAGGAATCTCTGCCGTCGTGTCGTTAACAACGCCGGGAGTGAACAGTTAACTGTTCGTCGTGCAATAGTATTCCAGCCAACATCTAGCTAAGAAAATCCAGTAGATTCATGTGGTATCATAATCTTAACCCATTTATGCCTAGTGTCCCTTTTTTGGGACGGCATTTTCGCTATTAGTCGAAAACGTTATTTATTTTTCCTAGCCTTTATTCATGAGTATTGAGCCTCAACTCTACAAAATATTTTAACATGACCAAGTAGGATGTTGATATTTTGATTTTTATGCATAATGATTTTAAAAAAATCATCCCTTGTTCAAGAAATTGACATCAGAAATTTATCTATTATTTCTATTATCAGTAAAAATCGAAGAAAGTCGCAAAAATATCCAGGCACCAGGGGCATAGCCAAGGGGGGGGGGGGGTTAGGGGGTCATAACCCCCCCATGAGAAATTTTTTGCCATACAAAATGTATATTCTTCACTAAATTATCACACACACGTATACATATATACATATATACACGTATACATATATGAGTTGCAGAAGTCGTAACCCCCCCCATGAAAAATTTCTGGCTACGCCCCTGCCAGGCACAAATGGGTTAAAGTCATAATTACTTATCTAAGTCACAAATCATCTTCGAATTTCTTTCACACATTAAATTTTGCCATTTATTCTATGTATCATTTTTTAAAAAATAAAATTTAACATAACACGACACAGTTATGGTGTTTAAAGTGAAAAGCTTTTTATAACAGCTTATGTTTGAAATTTTAATCACACATAAGGTCGCGATATTAAAAATAGAATTTGTAAAAGAGCTCAGAAATAGAATTCTTTTAACATAAAATGAATAAAACATCAATGTTTCTTTACATTCACAAGTTTTTCTCAAATGTTCGAAATTTTGCAAAATCTAAGACTAAAAAAGTAGTAAAATTTTGGGACTTTGAACTAAAAAAATGTTACAATTAAACGATTTGCCATCGAATTCTGAAAACTTCAAGAATCGCTCACAAATGTGTTATAAATATAAGCACAAACCTTTATTATTGGACCAAAATACCATGGTATATTTGTCTATATTGAATGAATAGACCCAGAGAGCGGTAATCTTTTTCAGAATTGGTGGAGAAATAAATGTATCGATTATTAAAGCTTCAAAATGTTAGAAAACCAGGAGATTTTAATGTAAAATCGGGAGACCAGGAGAAACCATCAAAATCTAGTAGTCTTCTGAAAAATCCAATAGAACTGGCAGGTATACAATAGTATATACGCAAATAAGACAGTGTTGAAAGTATAAACAGTGCTCTCTGTATGGCTTCCTTTCCTTCTTTTAAGTTAATGTAAAGACTCCATTCAGGGTACCCCCAAACTCATTTTCGCCAACGCAAACTATGGCGTGATAGTTTTGTCACATACGGATAAGCAAATATTTTCTTCAGTCCGGAGATAGTATTTTATGACTCAATTAAAAGTTATGAATATTTTATGAAAATTTAATTACTTGTGACAGAGTCAGGAATGTAACCATCCCTCCCCAACAAAAACGTGGAGTTTTGTTGACAAAGTGATAATAATCTAGCCTTTTTGTAGAAAATTCCGCCTTTTGCGTTAGAGATGAGACGGGCTCAGCCCGAGCCCGGGCTCTGTAATTCACGATTGCATTCGGGCTCGGGCTCGTGAAAAATTTCTCCTTTGTTGAACATACTCCTTGAAACAGATTTTAAAAATTGATTCATGGGATAAATAGACGTACTTATTTTAAAAAATAGCGGCACGGGGGACTAGAAGGTGTGTGAAGCTCCAAATGTTATTGTATCCTATTAATGAAGTAGTTAATTTTTTTTGTCTTTAGCTGAAATTTCGGGCTCGGGCTCCAACTTTAATAATATTGCTCGGGCTCGGGCGGGCTCGGATTAAAAGTCTTCGGGCTCGGGCTTCAAAAAATGAGCCCGAACTCATCTCTATTTTGCGTACTCCCCTCTGCAATTTATTAATGTAAAAACCAGACTGATCATTAAAGCGTAAATAATGTGAATCCTCTGAAAGTCGAACGTTAGCAGCTCCCTCTGTACAACTTACAGTGATATTTATGCTGTTTCTATGTTATGGGTGCGTTCTGTTCGTCAGAAAACTGTCTAATATAGGAAGGTGACCAACTTGGAAACTGAATCGGCAAATTTTTTTTTTTCAGTCGGCAATTTACTTCTCTTCACCCCCCAAGATTTTCTTCTGGGATCGGCCCTGGATGCATAATCAGTGGTGTGCATTGACTTCCTGTAAGAGAAGGGGTATGGAAGTAATCTTTAGGTTAAATAAAAGTCGTAATCTATATTTTTAAAATTAAAAATGTACGGACTTTATGCTAAAAATACATGGACAAAGGGGGGGGGGTGTTCATCTGCCACACACACACCATTTGTGTACGCCCCTGCACATAGTAAATATATGGAGCTGAAGTTTCCTGCCACATTTTTCTAGAGAAAGTCAACGCTCGGAAATTTCAATTTCCTTTTAATGAGGATGTAAATTAGGAATGGCATGGTATACAAAGCTCCAAATGTCAATTGGCATGAGCTGCTTTTTCTCATATATCAACTCAAAATTAATCTACTTGTTGACACTATGTCCTTTAATTTCCCCCTCTAAAACCCAAGGGTCTGAGCTCTCTTTCAAAATATTTTTATATGTTTTTGTCGTCCTTTTCTTTTACTTGTGTATTAATCAGCGCTTTGTACATTTTTTTACATCCATTATACAAATGATTCAATAATTATTTTTATAAGCACTTGAACTAAAAATGAAAATGGATGCTACATTTCAGCTGGAATTCATGTAAGATCCATTAATTACTCCAGTATATGAAATTAAAAATACCTTTTTGTTACAAATCAAGTGCTCGATTAATGACTGAAAATGCTTTTATTAAGAATAATACTACTTATATCATGAACACATAAGAGCTATATTGATGATTTATTAATGTTGTTGTGTTAAGGCAAAGCTGCACAAGAGTTATCTGCTTAACAGGGGTGCAATGGGGAGGGGCCTCTAATGCATATTGGAGCGATACATCTAGAGAAAACCGTCTAAAAATTCAAACCTTAGATCGACAGCAGCACGGCAGGACAGAACCCTGGATCTTTGCACTTTAGCCATCTTATCATGTTGTATGTTGAGTGTTCTATCTACTTGTCCATGTGGGGCCTGATTTATGAATATTTTATCAAGTAATGTAATTTTGTAATTATTTAAGATAGGGAGACCATAAAGTTCCATGAGAAAAGGAACGAAGCATGAGAAAAAAATAACTTTTTTGGAACTCTTCTACTTCTAGTCAGTGACTTATTTATAGAAAGTATGCACTTTTGCCTGTTCTTTGTATAACACATCAAAAAATTAGAAAAATTAGAATTTAACTCTCAAATGAAAAAGAAAATGAAAAGAACAGGGATTGGAAAGTACTTCATGTCTTTTAAAAATAATTCCGCACTGTGGGGATTGCGATGAGTATTTTTACTGCATTCTGAATTCTTTGGAAATTTTGCATTGTTTTCATTATAAAATATTTCAAAGCCTGAGATGAATCCTTTCCCACAAAAATTCAAGATCCCTCTCTAAAATTATTTTTATCTTATGGACACCCATGCTGTACACCACGGCATAAAATGCACACTTAAGTAGTGTGATTGCAATTCGGTATGAATTATAGCTAACATCTTTTAAATCTTCCGACTTGTGTCCGAATTGAGGAATTTCTATTACATTATATTTCAATAGCTTTTTTTTCTTTTTAATTCTCTTTATTTCATGGTATCCCCACATGACTAAAGATTGGCCTTTATCACATATAAGATAGATTGATAGAAAATCTGTTTAACACCTTTCAAGGTAAAACTGTAAAACTATCCATCGATTTAACAAACTTAAGGGAAATTCCAGTACCTAAATCCAATATGCATGAGGATTCTTTTATAAAACTTTTCTTTGTGTGCATTGTGCGTCTACACTCAAATGTAGTATAGTACATTATTTCTATTGTAAATTTGTAAATATAATCAATACTCTTAAAGGCATTTTTATGGAAATTTAGAATGAATAGATAAGCGTTTGGTGTTGTTGCTGTAATTTTTAATAGTTTAAATTACATTAAAAGAAGAATTTTCAGACTAATAGAATATTACTAGTGCTTTTTGAGGTTTTTTTCTTCAGTAGGTTTTAGTAAATGTATTTAACCATTATAATTCTTATTTTTCCCAATGGCATACCCAGGTAAAGTAGAGCCTGTGGCAGGCAACAAAATTGCACTTTTTTCCTTAGTAAGAACTACACCGATCTCTTCGTTTGTATGACCATTCTTTGTTCCATGTTTGTGTTGTGGTCATTGATTAAGCAAATGAAAAAGCCATCACTACGTTAAATCACAATAAATAGTCTCTTATTGACTTTAGCTCCCATCGTTACAAGGAGGTGATGGTAGCGATTCTCTCTCCGGTTCTCATCGTTGCTTCCAAACCTGGTTGTTTCAATGCTCTTGTTTCGAGCAAGCGTTTGTGTTGGGCTACATCGTAGGCATTCAAGTACCCATACGGGAAGCAACGATGGGTACAGAAGGGAGAAAAGCTGTCGTCAGGTCCTTGCATCAATGCGATCACACTTGTTAAACGCTTCTTTTATTGTGTCAATCTAGCAATAGAAATCTGTACCCCTTTTCAAGTGTCACACATGACACATGCCTTTTCTGCCATATCAAGGGTCTGTCCAGGTCGAAATCGGATCCTTCACAAAATTCAGTTTGACCAAAATGGCCCTTTCACAAAATAACTATTGCACTTTTCAATTGAGTTTAGGAATTATTATCATTTAGGGATCGCCGATCGTTACCCAATAATATCTTGGCCTAAATGTAAACAACGTTGATGGTGATGACGGGAGGTAGGTTGATTGGAGACCCTAAGCCAGGGGGGTAAACTACACCGCCTACGATTGCAGTTTGAAGCAGACTGTTCCCAATGGCTATTTGTGAACAATAAATATCCCAACTCTTATGTGTATTTAATTTCTGACTTACCTGAATTGTGAAACTCTCCAACTTTAAGGGCCACAATAAAAGGTTAGGATAAAGTTTCAACAACTTAAAGTTAATTAAATAAATTCCCAAAGGCAAGCAGTTTAATTCAAATGCTAAATGAACTTAAAGGAATAACTTTCTGTTAAATTTAAACCTCGCTTTAACCGTGGCTTGCGTCAACAATCGATTAAGACGCACGGCTCTGATCTCCAGTTCGTCAACAGCCGCCATCTTGGACGGGCATAATGGTTGGTTGGCGAAGGGAGTATCGCCCGGAGAAAACTGTTTCAAGCTGTTCATCCAATCACCGATGCGCTCCAGAAGCCCGGTAAATGCCGTTCAACTGCGCAGCCGGAGAACAACTCAGAAATGAGATGCGCAGTCGGCAGTGACAAATAAAAGGAGGGGCTTTCGCCGTAATCGATGCAGTTAAGCAGTTAAGCAGACCGATAGCGGTTCGTGGCAGGTCGACAGCAGTCGAGGCAGTTAGGCTGATCATGGCAGATCGTCGCCGTTAAGCAATTAGACAGTCAGGCTGTATTAACAGTTGACAGACGTTTTGGCGAGCGGTAATGCTCTTTAAGTTCCAGATATGTTATTTTTAGCCAGCTAAACCTGCTTCTATTTAATCTTTAAAATGATAATACGTTTTTAATCAACATTTAATGCCGCTATCTTTTTAACCTGTTTTTAAAGTGAAATAGAAGTTAGAATTTCTGTTTGAAGTGTCGTCATATAGAACATCGTGTTTCATCGCAATTTTTACATATCTTAAGGATCTGAAGTTTTCCCTGTGGACTTGTTCTCTTCAAGGTAAAGCAGCTTTTGAAATTGAAATCTAAACGGCTTGTGAAGTTAAAATTCATTAAACCATTTTTGCCAGTACTTATGAGTTTTTCAGATTGTGATATATTCCTGTGCCTAACTGTGATAAAGCATAGCTGTGATATTTAATAGTTTTTTTTTGCAATGAAATCCTGTTCTACAAGTAATTGCTGACTGTGATACATTTCTGTGCCAGGCTGCTATAAATAAAAGTAGATGTCTCTCAAATCAGTCGCTATAATTGTTTCCATAACACTCTTCATTCATGGCCATTCACTTCTCAACACTAATTTTGTTTCCCGGGTGTTGTCATTTCCAAATTTAACCTGGATTGTCGGCACTAGCGGGAACACAGACACCTGCACTTGTTTGTTCTTCCTCCTAAGTTCCCTCCACCTGCTATGTAGGAGCTCTCTTTCTGGGAATAAAAATCAGACTAGCAGCGAGCGCTCATTTATTATTTCTTTTCATGTGAGTTGTGTTTATGCCAAAAAATTAAACATCAAGACTTATTCCACTATAATATTAATAAGGCTCATTGCCAGAATAAAAGGTGATGACAGCTGTCATTCTTGGAAATTACAATGTTCTTCATGAATAAAGACAGTGGCGTATGTAAAAAGGGCAGCTAGGTTGGGGAGGGGATTAAAAGAAAGCACAGGGGAAATTTCGTTAGCAGGTGTCCTCGCCAAGTGCCGATCTGTCGCCAAATTTGAAGTTTGTTGGACAGTTTGTTTACAATGGTGATAGTTTCAGATATCTGTTGCAACCTGTATTTGGAGTTGAGTTGTTAATTGCTGCTGTAGTTTGATGAAAAAACGCTCGGTGGGTTCATTAAACAATACCAGGATATTTCGTAAAGGAATTTTGTGATTGGTTTAGGCAATTTAACTGTAATCGGTAAACCGAAGTTTTATAAGGAGCTGAATTTGAATTCGATGCATGAGTTCTTGTTTGGTGTTTGGCGAGTTATTTCGGAGAATATAAGGTGTATTTTTTTTTATTTGGAAATGTGTTGTGTTGCTTGAAGTGTAGTGAATATTATGTTGTTGTTTAAAAAGGAAGTGTGTGTTTATTTGAAGGAGGGTGTGAATATAAAGTTAAATAAAAGGAAGCGTTTTGGTGTTATGTTATTAGCTCTTTTGTGTTTTGGATATTTTTGAGGAGTTTCTTAAAATAAAAGTAAGTGTTTTTTTTTTAAGAATTTTTGCAATTGCTTAAGGTTTTCAATGTGAATTGTAAATGGATATTTGATGCTGTTAAGTGTGCTATAGTGACTTTATATGAGGTGTATAACTAGGTTGTTTAATCCACTGATGTTTTTTTGAGTTGCAAACGGGCAACACTGAGTGAGAATGTAAAAGGGTATAAAAAAGTCAGTCATTGCCCAAAGGAGGGAAGAGAGGGGAATGGATAAAAAACAGTGCAATTCTGCTTTCACTCAAAAGTAAAACTGCATCAAATATTCCAAATAAGAAAGCTGTCTTGTGTTTTTTTTTTCCATTCTTGAGAGTGACCTAATAAACATGGGGCTGTTTCCAGGGGTCAGTCCAGGTTTCTTTCCCAGGGTCCTATTTTTGTGATATTTTACCTAATTTTCTGAATTTATAATTAATTTTGTGAATTTATACCTAATTTTGTGAATTTTTTCTATTTTTGTGAATTTTTCCTTATTTTGTGAACTTCTTCAAATTTTCTTTTTCATTTTTGAGCAAGAAAGCAATCACGAAATAGAATTGAATATTTTTTGAAAAATTAAAAACAAAATGGGTATAGTTAGTTCCCTTAAAAAAAGTTGGCCAAAACTGAATAATTCCTGTTCACCGAACATCCGGATAGTCATACCCTGGAACAATATTTTTAAAAAAGTTCGATTAAAATTAAAAATATAAAGCTTTAAATCTTTACTTTTAAATGATTAAAAAATAGATTTTATAATAAATGTAAGCCATGGTAGTTTTGATTTTAAATTGCAGGTACTAAACACTTATTTACACCCCCAAATTCAAACTTTAATAATTTTTAAATATTACAATATCTGTCAAATTCGACTGGAAATACTCTAATACTAACGATGTGAAAAATGCAATTTTTAAATATAGTTAAATTTCAACAATTGAAGGGAAAGCAAAAATAAGTTGCAGATAATTACAGATGGGAGAAATTAGCTAACATTTTTAAAAATTAATTTCAACTTGTACCATTAAAGAAAAATTACTTGTCAGTGTACACAGAATATCCCAAAAACACTGACCTGGAGTTTTATTCCTTAAATATTTTTCAGAAATATTTTACAGTAAATCACAAATTTATGTAAAAAAAAAAAAAAAAAAAAAAAAAGGCGCAGAATTTTACTAGTAATGATTATAAATGTTGGAAGATTAAATCTAAATAAATACAAATGTACATTTTTATATGGTCTCCAAACAGAAAATTCCCAGTCTGTAAGATGTGCCCACGCATTAATTAAGTTATAAATTTTCAGTCTTCTAACATTTTTTGCTTGCTACGGCCCTGCCTATGCCGATAGCATTTCTCTGTAGTGTACCTTTATGACCACTCTTTAAAATGATATTAAATCCCAATAAAATCACTCCTATGCTTTGTTGGTCACTCCTAAGAATGAAAAAATGCAGTATTACACTATTTCTACCCCCCCCCCTTTTTTCCGGCTTTGAGCAGTGATTGACCTATATTTATCCCATTTCACATACCACAGTGTGGATTCTCAACCGATTAAACAGGACGCGGCACCCAGCAACCCTTTAACGTCTGGCAGTCCTTTTTCTCCTTCCTATGCCTGGGTATGTCGGTCCGTTTTTCCATTTTTATTTGCCAAAACTTTTTCTCCTTCCTTACCATACAGTTTCTTATACAGGAGACAATACAATGAAGTCAAAATCGACGTTTAAACGACCATTTACAAAACAGGAGGTATAACTGTTCCTTCACAAAATTCCAATCAGCTTTTTTTTTAATGCAACGAGATAAAATGTCCTTTTATAAATAATTATTTTTTCTGTTTTCTTTTATTTGCGTGATCTGAAAGATGCCCTTGGAATGTTTGTTTTTTCAGCAATGTAAAAGGGCCATCTGGCACATTATGCTTTGAGTTGTGGGGGAAAGAAGGGAGTTCAAAATGATTTCACCGGTAAGGATGTTTGTTATGTTTGATAAATATGCAGTTGTGAATTAGTAAACAATAAGCTTAGACTTAGCCACGAAATGACGGCAGCTCCCGTTGTTTTGAATTGGATGTTATGCACTCTTGCAAGCTGTTCTTAATGATTGCTTTTAGTGTAATCATTACATGGCCTTTCTACTTCAGATTATTTATAGTTATTACAGATATTTACTAAACATTAGAGAATTACGGATTCATTTCAAAATGTAAAACGAATTATTGCGAGTTAGAACGTTTGCACGATTTTGAAACATGCATTGATCTGAATTTATGTCTGTCTTTTAGAATAAGATTTAGGACTAAATTAATCATTTTGAGATTGCATCAAATGATTTCTGAACATTTACTACATGGTGCATAAATGTACCAGTTTGGAAAACAAAGTGCTCTCTTTTAATCTCCTCCCCAACCTGGCTGCCCTTTTTACATATGCCAAAGGCTTTATTCATGAAGAACGTTGTAATTATCCGAGAATGACAGCTGTCATCACCTTTTCTTCTGGCAATGAGCCTTATTAATATTATAGTGGAATAAGTCTTGATGTTTAATTTTTTGGCATAAACACAACTCACATGAAAAGAAATAATAAATGAGCGCTCGCTACTAGTCTGATTTTTATTCCCAGAAAGAGAGCTCCTACATAGCAGGTGGGGGGAACTTAGGAGGAAGAACAAACATGTGCAGGTGTCTGCTTCAAACTGTAATCGTAGGCGGTGTAACTTACCACCCTGGCTTAGGGCCTCCAATCAACCTACCTCCCGTCATCATCATCAACGTTGTTTACATTTAGGCCAAGATATTATAGGGTGACGATCGGCGATCGCTAAATGATAATAATTTCTAAACTCAATTGAAAAGTGCAATAGTTATTTTGTGAAAGGTCCATTTTTCCGATATTGAATTTTGTGAAGGGTCCGTTTTCGGACCCGATTTCGACCTGGACAGACCCCTGGTTTCATCGGGCTTTAATGACTTTTAAATAGTAGTGGTGATGGGGGGGGAGGGGGCACTACCGAGAAATGCTTTCGGCAAAAGCAAGGTAGTAGCTAGGAAAAAAGGATGAAAGGCTGAAATTTTGTGCATCACCTGATTAATGTAAGGGGAACATTTTATTAACTGGGAATATTTTTGTATGGGGTCCACATAAATTTTTAATTTATTTAGATTTAACGTTCCAAAAATGTTAAATTTTGTCCCTTACATATCTGTGATTTATTTTACATGTCTATATCAGTATTTAAAAAATAAAAGCCTCGGTCAGTGTTTTTGGGACACCCTGTATATACTGGCAAGTAATTTTTTAAAAATCTAATTGGCAGAAGATTTATAATATATTTTAAGAAATCTAATGGGTGGAAATTGGGTAAGACTGATTTGGAGCACTGAAGCAACAAATTGGAGCAAATTACATTCTTAATCTATCGATAGAAAAATACAACTACAGTAAAGCTTTTAGTAAATTCGAGAGTATTGAATATTACTCAGATGATAGAAGCCCACTTTAATAAATAATAAGCATTTAAAACTGAAAAATTTAAACTTACTTTAACCTAATATATTATTAGATGCTACATTCAAAGATACAGGTAATTTTTAGCACCAGAATAATAAGAAGAAGAAAGACTAGAAATTAGATTAGAAATTAAATGAAAAATGAATAACTTTTGCAAAAATTTATTTAACTTTTCTTGTTTTATCTCCACTACCGTGGCGTAACCAGGGGGGGGGATAGGTGGTCACAACCCCCCCCCCATGAGGAACCCTATCTTGGGTGCAGCACCAGCGATAAAATAATGATCAATGACATTTTTTCTCTTTTCTCTGCTCTTCTGATTGGTTCGTTTTGGACCAATTACGTTCTTTTAGAGTGATGTAATAGTACCGTAATTTATGGAAGAAACGCCGTGGCATTTACAAGTAAGTTAAAAATTAGTAAGTACGGCATTTACGATACTTTTAATTTTTTCAGCCAATCAGCAAAGAAAAATCATAAAAATTATTTAGTAATAATTGTCTCAAGAGATGGTACCACCACCGATCACGTACTTTTTAGAGGTGCACAAAGCACAGAGTAAACAAATCAAAATGCGAGCCTACCCCGTTGAAAAGCGGTTTGATCCAGCGCTGTGGATGGGTACACAAACCAACCAATGTCTCCTCAATCAACGCTTTACGTCTACATTTTAGAACTATAATTAAATTTTAATGAAGGTTTTAATATATATATATTTTTTGATGGGCTAAAGTTCCTTAAAATACAGCAAAAACGCACTACCCGTGATTAACCACACTCCTGTCTTTCAACGAACGTCCATTGTTCTCAGACCCGGACAGCGATCGCTGAAGGCCCCCAGCGAGGCCTCCCGTAAATGGATATACTACTTTATTATTAAAGGAATTTAATATACATCAGAGTAATGTACCAAAGTAGTTCGATTATTTATTTATTTGTAATCCTGCCCTTTAACACAGTGGTGTTGCAAAGGACCCTAGAGACCACGTGAGGGATCCCCCGAAGAATTAGGAACACCCCCCCCCCCCCTCAATAGCTTTAAAATAGTTAAATATGGTTTTCAGGCAAGTAAACCTAATTTTCAAATATTACATATCCTAATATTCTATTCCACCAGTAAGGAGCCCCTTTTCAATAGCCGAGGGCGCCCACAGGAGCCAGTCCAGGCCTGATTGTTCTTAAAATACTGAATCTCAACCAAAACTAGTCTGTTGCACCCTGTGCGAGTTTAACCTTACTACCCCCCCCCCCCACCCCCCAAAGGAAAAAAAGTTCATCTATAAGCTATTTGTGTTTTTTTGCCGTGCGCCCTGTGAAGGAGCACTGTACCAAAAATAAACACTGCCTTATGCTATTATTACGGCAAAAAATCAACCACGAGTAATTGGCAAGGTCAGGAAACGCCGAGTTCTTTTAAAATAAATCTCAATGTTATAAATATCAAAAGTAATAAATGAAGAGAAACATCAAGAGTTATCACACAACATTCAAACCTTAAAGCAGACAATTTGCTGAAGCACGTCATTGCGTAATCAACAGCTGGAAAAAAAAATTGTTTACTTTTGACTGGAGGCTCCTCATTGTCGCTCTTTTTCGACATGTGCTATACTGTCCGAACTTTTTGCAAATGCAAGAAGTTTTTTACAAGTTATTTATTTATTTCTATAAATTTGCCTTTGTGAATATAAAAATTGATGTGTTTTATGATACCGGACACTGATTATTTGAAAATGGTAATCGGAAGCTTCCTAAAATATCGGTAAATACTTTAAAACATTATATGAGAAGGGAGAAAAAAGGAGATATTTTTACCGTTTATCCAGCCCCCTCCAAAAATATATCTTAGTGCGATGTTTCTTTTTTTTACCGGAGGGGGGGGGGGGGGGGGGGATCATGACTGCGGCGTTTCTTCCATAAATTACGGTAGTCAAGTTCTGCGAGCGCAGAAACATAACGTATGGCGAGTTGGCACTTTTTTTTTTTTTTAGGCAGTTTGTAATGAGCAGAGTAGCTGTTTTTTTTTCATTTGGCACAGAATCCTACGATAAAGCACTTTTGTAACAGAATAGCACAGGTTTTAAGTTTTGGCGCGGCATTGTGCAGAATTCCCACCCCTGAAATCTTCCGTTATTATTTATATAAGCAAGCTGCACATGTTTATTAAACTTGTGTAAGTTATGCAATTCAAAAACACATGAGTGGCCACTGGCCACCTGCAAATTTTCTGAATTTTGACCTCTACGATAAGGACCCAGAAATTTGAAAATCCTGGGTCCCAAGGACCCATCCCTTTCTATCAAGTCTAACAACATTGCTGAAGACTGTGCTCAAATTTCTCATTGTGATAACAGAATCAAGCTTACTACACCAACTTCTTCACTATGGTTCCAAACCATTGATCAGTTGGTCGAGTTATATATCATAGTTAGATAAAAGAAAAAACTATCTGCGCACATAATCCAAAACTATCTGTAAACTCATAATAGCTGAATACATAGTGTGCATATGAACATGTGTATACAGTCAAACCTGTCTATCTCGAAACCTGATTATCTCGAAAACCTGTCTATGTCGAATTTTTTCAATTTCCCTACATTTTCAATAAAAATTTAACGTATTTTCTAAACCTATCTCGAATCATTTTCTTTCCAAACTTGTCTATCTCGAATTTTCGAAAGAAACACAACATTCCAGTTTAGAACCATTTTGTCATCCAGTCTCACTAGTCCCCATTTCTGCAAAATAGGTGAGGACATACACTTCTAGTTTTCTCTGTTCGGGGCGGGGCTTCTTTCTGGCAGTTCTAATCCGCTTTCGCTACGCACTCTGCAAATGTTGTCCTCTAATTGGTTGTCGCTTGCGTTCGTTACGGAATAATCTGTTCTCAGTCTATTGCTTAACGACTAAAGTATCATCTCTCATTTTGCTGTCTCAATTTCAGAGCTAAAAATGGCTGGTGTGAAAAGAAAATTGAACATTTTAACCACCAAAAAAAAAAAAAATGGAAATTCTGTCTTTTTTGAAGGAAAACCCTTCTATGAAGAAAAGTGTAGTCGCCACTAAATTTGGAATTCCAGCCAGTACCCTTTCCACCATCATGAAAAACAAAGATATACAAAAGAACTTCGAAAACAGCTGCAAAACAATGAAAAAGAGCCGTGCGTGCTCTTTTCCTGATGTGGACAAATGCGTTAGAAAATGGTTCGAACAATATTGTGGAGAAGGAGTTCCTACCAGCGGCGTAATGCTTCAAAAAAAAGCTGAAGTCTTTGCTAAAGAACTCGGACTTTATGGTTTCAAAGCAAGTAATGGTTGGCTTGAAAGCTTTAAAATTAGAAATGGTATTGTCTTCTGAAAACTTTGTGAAGAAAGTGGATCAATGCCAAAAATTGTCATCGATGATTGGATTAAAAAACTCCCATCTTTGTTGCAAGGATATGATCCAGCTGATATTTTTAACGGCGATGAAACTGGACTTTTTTTTCAATGTTTGCCGAATAAAACAGCAATGTTTAAAGGAGACGAATGCAAAGGGGGCAAACAGAGTAAAGTGCGTGTGATTACAGTTCTAGCTGCGAATCAAAATGGCACTAAAAAACTTTCGCCAGTAATGATTGGTCGGGAATAATTCGGTTACCGGGTGTCCTCGCCAAGCGCCGATGAGTCGCCAAGATTGGAGGTTGGTCGAAAGTTTGTTTACTTTAGCTTTAGAGTCGGATGTCCGTTGTAACCTGTGTGGATTGAGTTGAGGTGTTGGATGATGCTGTAGTTTAATGAAAAAAAGCTCGGTGGGTTCATTAAACGATACCAGGATGTTTGGTAAAGGGATTTTGTGATTGGTTAAGGCAATTTAACTGTAATCGGTAAAACGAGGTTATAAAACGAGGAAATTTGGAATCGGTGAGTCAGTTCTTATTTTGTGTTATTGATGTTTGGTGTGTTTAGTATATGTTGGTTTTGTGGTTAGTTAGTATAAGAAAGCGTTTTGGTGTTATGTTATTAGTTGTTGTGCGTTTTGGATATTTTTCAGGAGTTTCTTTAGATAAAGGTAAGTGTTTTTTATAAAGAATTTTTGCAATTGCTTAAGGTTTTCAATGTGATTTGTAAATGTGTATAAGTACGTTATTTAATCCACCGATGTTGTTTTGAGTTGAAAACGGGCCTGTGTTTGCCCAGTTTACATTAGCTGTATGAGTAGGTTGCTTAATTCACTGTTGTTCTTTTAGTTAAAAACGGTTTACTGGTTGCCTAGTTTACATAGCTGTACAACTAGGTTGGTGAATCCACTGAGGTTTTTTTAGTTAAAAACGGACCACTGGTTGCCGAGTTTACATAGCTGTACAACTATGTTGCTGAATCCACTGAGGTTTTTTTAGTTAAAAACGGTCCACTGGTTGCATAGTTTACATAGCTGTACAACTAGGTTGCTGAATCCACTGAGGTTTTTTTAGTTAAAAACGGTTTACTGGTTGCATAGTTTACATAGCTGTACAACTAGGTTGCTGAATCCACTGAGGTTTTTTTAGTTAAAAATGGTCCACTGGTTGCATAGTTTACATAGTTGTACAACTAGGTTGCTGAATCCACTGAGGTTTTTTTAGTTAAAAACGGTCCACTGGTTGCATAGTTTACATAGCTGTAGAACTAGATTGCTTAATATACTGAAATTTTGTTAGTTAAAAGCGGTTTACTGTTTGCTCATTTTGAATTACCTGTTACTGAAATTGCTTACGTTTTTTAGTGTTAAGTGTGGACGGTATATTTTGTTTTATTGCTTTTTTTTTTAGAATATCTGCGCAATTTTAATGTGTTAAAATGCTTTCTCTTTGCTGACAGTGCTCACCGTGTTGTATTATTTTATCGTATTCTAAAATGGTGTTTCACACGTGAAAAATTTGGCGACAAAAAAAAGCGCCAAGTAGCGGGTGTTGGCGAGAAAAAAAAGTCGCCAAAAATAGGCGACACCCGGTAACTGAATTACTCCCGATTGGTCGTTCAGCCAAACCAAGATGTTTTTCAAAAGTGAAATCTTTTCCGCTTGTTTATAAATCAAACAGAAAATCTTGAATGACCAGTGAAATTCTTAGCGAGTGGTTGAAGGAAGTCGATAAATCCAGCCTCTTCATTGATAACTGCGGCTCCCACAAGAATCTTCCTACAACGAAAAACATTACAGTAGAATTCCTACCGCCAAATACAACTTCAATACTTCAGCCTTTAGATCAAGGTATTATTCAGAGTTTTAAAGCTGAATATTGTAAAGAACTTGTTCAAAAACTAATCAGTGCGATTGAGTACGGAGAAAAACTTCCAAACATAACTGTTTTGGATGCAATGAGGATGGTAGACTATGCTTGGAGCTGTGTCATGGAAAAAACTATAAAAAATTGTTTTAAAAAAACTGGATTTGAACAATCATGCACAGTCGGAGAACAACATCTAAAATAAATCGAAGAGGAACCTGCCGAGGAAACTAATGAAAACCCGAAAGAATGGAGAATTTTCAGAGAGAAACTGAATACTGACACTTCATTTAAAGATTTTATAGAAGTAGATGAATCAGTGGTAACGAGCGCTACATTATTAACCGATTCCAAAATTTTAGAAAACGTTCGTGGAACTTCTGATGATGATAAAGAGAGCATTGATATAGAAAGAGTTGTTACGCCAAAAGAAGCAGAAAAAGCCATTGAAACATTAAGACTTTTTCTTGAATCCCAAGAGCATATTGATCAGGATTGCTTCTCCACTGTGTCAAAACTGCAAAAAATTGTTCAGTCTAAAAAAGTTTTGCATCAAAAACTCCTAACGGATTACTTTTTGTAAGGTATGTAAATAAAACTAAAAGTACTTCAAATTTTCCATCTTTTGTATTGTGTAAAAAAATTTTCTTAGTGTATTTTCATAAAACCTATATATCTCGATTTTTTTTTTTTACTCCCAAGAGATTCGAGATAGACAGGTTTGACTGTATATGCATGTATGCGCACACATCTGTGCAACACACTTGCGCTATAGTGACTTAAAAAATATTTCTTTTAGGAAACTATCCATCCTAAAAAACATTAAAAATTACTGGCAAACTATCTGCAAGACCTTTGAATGTATCCACGCTCGGTGTGCATCTGCATTATCTGACTATGTTACATATATATATATATATACAAGGTAGTTCTAAACTATATAACAGAAAACTTAAGGGTACTTCTGTCCCAGCGGTCATTCCCGCCAAATTATTTTTTCGAAAAATGTGCCAGCAAACTGTTTCCAATCGTATTCAGAACCATCTATAATTTCATGTGTCCAGCATTTATCCTGGTGGACCACCGGGAAAATACGTAAATTAGGTAGAGGGGACCAAGGTAGTTCAGAATCACATGGTAATGTTGAGTCCGAAATGTCCTTATCTATCTGTTAATAATCACATTGGAAGAACTGCTGGTCTAAATTCTTAATCAAGTTTTATAGGCTGAGCTTTTTCCCAAGACTTTCATCAATGAAACATGAAACAAAATGAAATTCGTAAACTAGCAGTTTTAATTAAGTGCTTTCTGTAAAACATGCATTCGTTTTTGACAAACAATGGTTAGACAGTTCACTGTTGCTTTAACACTTCTTCCACGGTGATTATTAACAGGTACATGAAGACAACATTTCCAACCCTACACTGCTATGTGATTCTGAACTGTCTTGATCTCCTCTACCTGTCTACATTTTTGACCACGCTGTATACATATATATATTTTCCAAATAGATAATGTTCTTCCGTGAAAGCGATTAGTCACTATATAATTTAAACAATTAAGCAGAGAGTAAATTAAAACTTTACCAGAAGAAGTGCATGTAGGTTCATCATTTAGCAAAAATGTATCATTACTATCTGTATGAGTATTGGATGGAGAGTTTTGAGAATTGATTATGGAAGCTATAGTGCTATCGTTGTCATTTACTGGAGAACAAGATGGACCTGGCAATATCACTTGAGGAATAACTGATTCAATTCCTGAACAGCTGTTAGATGCGTCTGATTCTGGATCTGGAGTGAAAGAAAAATGAAGCTCGTCTTTGAGATCTGAGTTTAAGAGGCCAAAATCGATGGAACTGCTTGGTTCTGGATTATAACTATTAAATATTTTGTCAACAAGATTAAAATGCTTCATGGGTTTTTTATTAGCTATTCCGTATTTCATACAATACTTTGCAAGATGATATTCTTTTCTGAGCCTCTTAATCTTTTCACGGCACTGATATGCAGTTCTTTTATAACCAACATCCGATAATTCCCTAGCAATACGTTCATACACAGAAATGTTCCTCTTGCATGTATTAAGCTCGTGTTGTATCTCTTCTTTCGAAAATATATCAATTAAAGCAACTGTTTCTTCGTCCATCCATGTAAAACCTCGATCTACAGACATTTTTATACAATCATCGATACACATTAGAAACACCGATTTATAGCATTTCTATCTGTCGTGCTCAATGCATGGCTATTTGTAACATTTGTAAACAAGTATTCAGTTCAACACCTGGAGCTATAGACAGGAAAAGCACACATAAATTAATCCCATGGCTTGAAGGAAAACACTTGGCCGCATTCGTAAATGACAAACAAGTTGCAACTCCTGCAAGGATCTAAGGTGTTCGTAAAGGAAACTGAGTGCTTTCAGTTTAAAAACTAGATCGTTCGTATACAAAACTTAAGCCGGATTCATACTGGCCGTAACGCACCGCTAAGACGCCGCAATGATGTCACGTGGCGGAGCAACACGGCGGGCGAGCGCCGAGGGTTTGCGCATTATCTGGCGAGAACAGATATTCCGCAGCGACCGCAAAGCTACAGCCAATTACAGAAGAGCTTTTACAGCTACAGCCAATTACAGAAGAGCATTGGTGTATTTACTTGCGGCACCACAAGCTCGCCGCGCGGACAGCCAACGGTCCAAAACGGCGAAACACGTAGGCTTTTCACACTTGCGTCGTTCGCGCCGGTTTGACGACGCTCGCGCCAGTTGGGTCTTTCCCTCGCGCCAGTTGTGTTCACACTTGAAACGATTTGTCCTGGGTTACTAGATTTTAGTGGGTTGCTCGATTTGGCTTGCTATCTCTTTTGGCTGATAAGAAAGATATTATTAAATAATTCACTTCAGTTCAAGAAGACTTTGCATATTTATCTTAATAGAAACCAAATTTTTAAGAATATAAAAAACATATTAAAAATTTTCCTTATTTAATTTTTTGTTTCATGAATGCTTTTTAATTATTTTAATTGTTAAACAAATATTTTTAGAATCGGATAAAAGTATTTTGTAATTTCAGACCATGTTCAGATTGCTTGACTCTTGAGGTGGCAGGTGGCGAATGTAAATAAACAATGTATATCCACAATGCATTCATTAAATAAACATCGATTTTGTCTATAATGTGTGGATTACGATTTACTGGATTTTTTTCTTTCTTTTTTCAAGGAAAAATAATATAATACTCAAAAGGAGTTTTATTGGGAGGATAAATATTAAAATTTACTCTTTTGTTTCTAAGAGATAAAATTATTCATTATAATATCTAGATAGCTTTATAATATTAAATGAAGTTCATTAATCATTACCATTTGAATAGTTATTAATCATTTATCCTTACTCTTTAATTTTAGATAACTGCACTCATTTGGTAATTCACTTAAAAATTAAAATGTGGAATGCTATAAGCAATATTATAAGAGTTATCACCACCTTCCCCCCATTTTCTCTTTCAACAATTATGATTCCAGTGGCGTATGCAAGGGGGGGGAGTTGGGGGTTCAACCCCGCCCCCCCCCTTGTCAAAATTTTTTAAACAAAATGTCCATAAATTTTCATTTTTTAGCTTAAATACTATGCATTTTAACGCAAAGTTATGTCTATAACCCTCCCTTGAAGGAAGTCTGCATACACCACTGTAAAATTCTATTTACTCTGAAGATTTCTGTGACTATTTCTGGTTATAAGATTTAAATGAGACTAATGTTTTAGTCGTTAAAAATCTTTTCTACGGTAAAATCATACAAGCCGGTGTGCACCCCATGGCAACCGCCAAGCTCCAGCGACTGTCGCCAACCATTTTGCACGACCACAAAGTCAAAGTATTTTACCATATTAAAATTGCACATATATTCCACTTACAAAAACATTAAAACAAAACAAAATGTCCATATTTAACCAAAAGAACGTCTGCAAATTCAGTAACGGGCAATTTAAAATGAGCAAACTGTGGACCATTTTTAACTAAAAAAAAATACAGTAGATTAAGCAACCTAGTTGTAGAGTTATGTAAACTATGCAACCAGTGGACCGTTTTTAACTAAAAAAACCTCAGTGGATTCAGCAACCTAGTTGTACAGCTATGTAAACTATGCAACCAGCGGACTGTTTTTAACTAAAAAAACCTCAGTGGATTCAGCAAGCCAGTTGTACAGCTAATGTAAACTGGGCAAACACTGGTCCGTTTTCAACTCAAAAAAACATCAGTGGATTAAACAACCTAGTTGTACACCTCTTGTAAAGTCGGTATGATTAGAATAGCACGTAAATAGTACTTACGAAAACATAAACACATCCAATATCAATTTAAAATTCACATTAAAAACCTTAAACATTGCAAAGATTCGTTAAAAAAGAGCACTTACCTTTATTTCTTTTTTAAATAACCGCTCAAAAATGTCCCTAACACCCACCGGCTTATAACGTAACAAACACACATATTTCTAACAAACACACACTAATTCTTTTCATATGTTAACATAACACATTTTATTCCCTTCCATCAATAACAGAAACAATTTCAAATTCCCAAACCTGATGAAACACGTATTATTTATGGTTGCCAGTCACAACTACCACCGGCAAGTAACTTCACTTTGGCGGTGTATCGCTCACTCTGCCGTCAGATTGTTCGCCAATGATTTGCAAACAAAAACATTGACATGTAAACAATGCACCGTATACGGAATATAGTCCTTTACTACTATATTTTTATTTTGAACGAACAGTGAAAATGTGCTTTAGCCTATCACTTGGCGATTGTCAACAAACTGGTGAGTTGGCACTTTTCTGTGGAACGTCTCTGGGATTGCAACCTCTTCTGCTCTGCTTGGTTCATAATCTCTGGGTTCCATAATTTTGGCTTTTCTTGTTCGGCAACACGTTGGACACTAAAGGCTGTGAGATTCAGCTACAGAGGAAGCACACTTGATTTTTGTGATTATTTTCCCAAGATGCAGAAACATAAACAAAATGGTGATTTAGGAAAACGAAATATTTTTTTTAATGGAACAACTATTTAAAGAAAAAATAACAAACTATTAAAAACAAAAGAGGAAGGGCCCCTCGAAAATATGCTAATGCTGGTCATTTGCGAGACACAAAAAAACATCAGTGGGTCCGGCTATCACTTTAGGGGCCCCCTGGAATATAAGCTAACACTTGCCCTTTGCGAGACCCAAAAAAACATCAGTGGGTCGGGTCATCACTTTATGCAGCCTCATTAAAAATATGCTAATGCTGGTCATTTGCGAGACACAAAAGAAACATCAGTGGGTCCGGCCATCACTTTAGGGGCCACCTGGAAAATAAGCTAACACTTGCCCTTTGCGAGACCCAAGACATCAGTCAAATGGTGTGAAAAACAACTGGATATGAATCATAATACAGTTGTAGATTGGAACAACTACTTGAGAGAAGTTTGTGTATCACTATTAACAGAAATATGAGTAAAAAAAAAATCAGTGGTCTTGAAAAAGTAGTTGAGATAGATGAGAGCTTATTTACAGAACGAAAGAACAATGTCGGAATTAGAGGCATACAGACAATAGAAAACATTATTTACAGTTTATCAAAATTCCATGCAATTCGCTTCAGTAATTATATTTTTACAGTATCATGTGATCAAAAATTAACATAAATTAAGATCATAAATTAAACAATCCATTAAGACGGTTTGGAAAACAAACCATTATTTATTCAATGAAATTATCACATGATATGCTCAATATGCGATCCACCTGATGTAACCACATGCTGAAAATGTGAAACAGCATGGTCCACCGTCACATTTAAAATCTCTGGTGTAACACACCTCACGTCTCGTTCTGCTAGATTTCAATTGAGCAAAAGAGGCATGTCGTTCTCTATATACCATATCTTTCAGATGTCCCCACACATAAAAATCACAAGGATTAAGTTCCGGTGAATGTGGGGGCCAAGAGTTGTCGAAACCTCTGCTTATGACTCTGTCCGCACCAAAGGTATCATGTAGCAATTTTTTAACAATGTTAGCAATGTGAGGGGGTGCTTCATCCTGCATACATACCGTGGTTTCTAAACAATGTCTCTCTTGCAATGCTGGAATCAATTGTTCTCTCAACATCGCACCGTAGCTAGTCCCTGTAACACTACAGCGTTTGGGACCACTTGGAGTTGGGGTTTTTCATGTTTAGCGTATTGGTTGCTCGTTCCCCATATCCTGCAATTATAAACATTTATACAACCTGATAGTGTAAAACTCGACACTCTACTCAAACACAAAAGAGACACTGTTAATGGGAATTGAACAATATTTGCCTCTACCATCCAAAAATTTTTTTAAGTTCACTATAACCGAAGTCATAGTTCACTAAAACTAAAAAATGCTATGTACATTTCTAATGTATGTGAATCAGGACTAAGGAAATGTGTTCACTGTATTTGAAAGTTCACTATATGCCGAGTTGACTGTGTATACCAAATTTCAGCTCAATCGAATGCACCATTTAGGAGCTATTGTGTTCACTCGCATACACGCACACATAAACCTCATAAAAATAGTATAAATGAATTCAGAAGACCACAAAACGCATAGCTGCCAACCTTCCAGGAAAAGATTAAGGAACACAACACGTGGTCATAAAATCAGAAATAAGGAACACAGTGCGTGGTCATTAAATGTATGATTAAATATACAATTAAAAATCTTACATTAACAGAATTAAATTATCATGTGTAGAGAGATGATGTGCCTATATAATCATTAATTTATAAAAATAAATTATTCTTAACTTATTTCTACAAGACTTAAATGCTTAATGTAAGAAATACTTGAAAGAATAAGATAAATATCATTCAATTAAATTTATTGCCTTATTTACAAGGATAAATGATTTACCAAAAGCTAAAAATGTACATGTTCTTCCTTTTTTCTTTTAACTTTTAAAAATCCTTACACAGAAGCTGAAAAATGGAACATTTTGGCTTAAAAACGTATTTACGGAAGAAAGCTCAAAAAACGGAACGAATCTGTATAAACGGAACACTTGGTAGCTATGACAAAACGTGTAAATATTTAAAAACCTCTAAGTTGAATTTTTTCATGATTACAATACTTTCCTTACATGATACATGTTCGTACAGTAATAACTGAACTGTAAAGAAAGTGAATTAATAAAAACATGATAAAATGAGAGGAAAGCTCATCTTTCAAAAAGTTTAATCTAAATTTAGTGATAGTTTTATACCTGCCTACATTATTGGGGGAAATCGAGTAATTTCCATGGTGTGCCAACATTTTGAATTTTTAGCAATTTATAATAGGAAAATACAGGAATTTTTCTTGTAAACAATTATGAAAGAGATAAAAAAATGTATTAGGTTGTAACGAAAGTTTCCCGCCACCGCAAACATCGTCAGCACGCAGTTCGCGTTGCCGTATTTGCTCTTATTTTGTCAAACGATTCTTGGCATTTGAAAGAAAGGGACTTACTTTATAACACTATGTTGTGAAATCCGTAAAAAAATATTGTTATCATTAAGTACAAAATGTCTCAAATGGAACTATCACTCTACGGATTAGAACCATCATTTACTTCCAGTTCTGTTGCAAGAAGTCAGCTACAGAATATCAACGAATTATGTGTACTGCTTTAAGTACTATTGTTATATCATGTGACACTCTGCAGGTTTGGTACCGAAAGTTCAAAAACAAGAACTATGACATTCAAGAAGCAGAGAGCTCTGGCTGGTCTATTGATGTTGATGAGGCCAGCCTGCAAGAACTTGTGGAAGAAGATCAGTAATTAACCACTCGACAGTTATCTAAGGAGTTAGAAGTTCGTTTTTCAAGCAGATTTGGCAGAAAACTTTCGTTACAACCTGATACTTATATATTATCCAAGCTGTCCACCAAGATGAATGATTTTTTGCCAAGATAAATGTCAGACACATGAAATAATTGTTGGTTTGGAATATCACTGGCAATAGTTTGCCAGCACATTTGACGAAAAAATAGTTTGGCAGGAATGACTGCCAGGATAATACACAAGAACCTAAAAAATTTTTTTAATTAACCTTGCTGGCAGGGGCGTAGCCAGAAATTTTTCATTTAGGGGGGGGGGGTGACGACTACTGCAACTCACATATATGCATACATGTGTGTGATAAGGGAGTGAAGAATATACATTTTGTATGGCAAAAATTCCTCATGGGGGGGGGGGGGGGGGTTATGACTCCCCTAGGCTACACCCCAGATAATCTCATAAAAATAGTATTTATGTATCTTATCATATGATCTATATTTAGGGTTATTAACACCAGTAACTGAGATTTGTGTAATTGTTTAAAGCATTACTGGGGCATAATCGCACAGATTGGGAAGAAAAAATTATGGACAATTGGATGATGACAATATATTATATAAATACCTTAGTAATTACACATTTACTATATTCTTATATTTACTATACACATTTACTATATTCTACTTTTCCAAAGTAATCCTTAAATTATAAAAAATAATTTAAGGATTACTTTGGAAAGATTCTTGCCATAATTAAAGTATATTTTATCAATTTTGATCAATAATATGAAAATTATTATAACAAATTTTGCCATTATAAATCCGAGAAATAGTATACTATGATCTACATTAGTTATTGCTAGTAAATACTTCAAACATGTCTCATCCAGATCTTTCAAGTAAATTTGACTTTAAAAATCTATTCCAACCAGTAAGAAAAAAATGTAAAATAAAAGGTCAAGATTTAATCTAATGGCATTAGAACGTTAAATAAAGGAATGAAAAAAAATTAAAGGTCAATAATTAAAAAAAAAAAAAAACAAAATAAAATATTAAACCATACTTTAGATACACAAACTTTTTAAGATAATGAATCCGCAGCTCGGTCAAGATTTAAGTATTCGGTATTTACTTACAACAAAAGATGCTCCTATTCTAGACAGTTGAATTACACTTTTACCAGTGAGACTTAAGACATGAAGCAGTATTATTTAATTTTCTGCTCCAATGTCTCAAATCTTACTAGTTTAACTTCATTGTAGATGTGCAATATTTCATCGGAAAGAAACAGATATAAAAAAGAAACCATTAGTAGTTAACAATGTAAAATTATGTTTAAAAAGAGGCAAGAGTTAAATACTTTTTATTTTTCTAAATTTATTACACATTTCATAACAAAAACACTGCAATATAAGTAAAAATTATTTTATTAAACAGACTTATATTAACGATATTACGATTATCTAAAATAAAACAGAAATATATCCATAATTGATGGATGAAGATTTTGTTTTTAAAATCCCAAAAATATACATAATTTAAAGATAATAAATGGAATGAATCTGCATGACATTAAGTAGTAAGAATTCAACTATACTCATACATCAATTTCTAAAGACAGCAAGCAAAAAAAAATTCACGCAAAGGATATTTTTGCGATAAACATTATCCACATATAAATAACTCAACTACAATAAAAGAAATTGGATAATGTGTGTGAGAAATCTGTATTTTTCAAATGCAAACAGAGTATCATTTTAACTAATAAAAAATGAAACATTTTAAATAAATACTAATATAAGATCGCATTTAATGATAAACTTTTTAAGACAGTCATGACGAGTGTAAAGTAAATAAATTTTAAGAAATTATAAGGATTTTAAAATATCCGAAACATGGGCTGAAAATCGGAAGTAAACAAAAACAAGCAGTCAACATATCTTTGGTCAACATCAACAACAATCACCTGGCGACTTTTAAAGGTTCGCCAAGTAGCCAGTAGATTATCGCACAGAATTCTGGGATGGTTAAGTCGATTTGAGCGTCGTCAGACCACTTCCCTAAGTAGTTCGAGCGATCCGTTGCGAAACCGGTGTCACATTGCTTTCACACTAGGCAAAACTGGCGCGAGCGTCGTCAAACCGACGCGAACGACGCAAGTGTGAAAAGCCAGGGAGTTATAGGGGGGAGGAGATAAACGTTGTATGGCAGCAGCCAGGGATTTCCGTCAACAATTTTCGGCTGAAAAAGATGGCGCTGCAATAGAAATCCTCCCTGTCTGTCGTCTGCTTCCTCCCACCCCTTCCCCAACCGGTTTCAGTTTTCCCGCCCGGTTTCAGTTCTCCCGCCTTTCCACATTCCAACTCTTCCTCTTGTTGCTTTGTCGCTCGCTGTTCGTGTTGGTGATGTGCTTATTTTTCTAAAGTTATTATAGTTTGAACATAAAAAAATAATAACTAAAAATTACCATATCTTGGCTTCTAAAATATGAATATGTTTGAAAAATAAAACTTAACTACAAAAGAATTGTTCACCATCAAAGGCATCGTAAACAATTAAACGAAACCTCCATTTTATATATTTATTATTTCTTTCAAGTGCTACTTTAAAAGAACTTACCTTATAATACCAAAATTTCTTCCAGATCAACTATAATTAACAACAAATCCAGGGCTCAATAAAAAAAATTCTTGACTATAGGCACAACTTGACTGTGGTCCCCCAAACACTGATGTAGGTAGCATGAAATTTTCAAAAGTCAATTACTGTAAATGCCCTAGTTTTGGCTTTTTTTTTTTTCTTCTCCCAAAATGACAATCATCTATTATTTTTCATTATGAATTTAATGAACAAATTCAAGCTGTACATAAATAACTA
Source organism: Cheiracanthium punctorium (assembly GCA_038373885.1). Taxonomy (NCBI): domain Eukaryota; kingdom Metazoa; phylum Arthropoda; class Arachnida; order Araneae; family Cheiracanthiidae; genus Cheiracanthium; species Cheiracanthium punctorium. The sequence continues at coordinate 137,416 of JAWZYV010012605.1, forward strand.
AGAATTTACAACTTTTTTCAACCCCTTTGGTTATAAATGCCATTTAGTCATCAAGTAGATTAGCAATTTGTTTGAAAAAATTTGAAAGGATATATAAAAATATGCCATCTAAAAAAAACAAAAAACTTAAGAAAACTTGAATTGTGTTTTTAGTTTTTTTAGACCCCCAAATGTTGGGCCCCTAGGCCTGGGCCTGAACAAATAAAATACCTAGACAAAATTTTCATGCCGTAATTACCACACTGAAATTCAGCATGAAAAATAGCAACACTAATTTCGATTGTTGATTTATTTATATAAAATACGGGGGGGAGGAGAGAATATAAAAACCATATATGAGCATCAATATATATTGTTTTCATTTGCGAGTAAGAAACAGAATTCAAAGAGATCATCACCCATTCCATAATACTCCCTGTTGACTAAATTCATCCCTATTTGGCGGCGGAGCGAAACGCCATGAGAACGGAAGGCCCATATTTTCATGCCGTAAAAATGTTTGTCCACTGCGGCATCATAAAAAAGGAGGCCGTCGGTAAGTTTCCCTCCCTGTCCCTGGTAAATTCTTCCTCCCTGTCGTCTGCTTCGGTGGAAGCCGCCATCGGTAAGTTTCGGTTGTCGATGAATAACTTGTTTCTTAAATTCGCTTCGAAAAAGGTTCGGAAAAAATACAAAACTGTGTTTTATTAATAAAAGTACTCAAGTAGAGTTATTTCTGTTTCATGTTTTACGTTAAAATATGTTTTCTTTTTTATAAAATGCATAATTGGCTTATTGGCTCATAGGGAGTAATGCTAAACACGGGAGGAGGTCGATCGTTGCGCCTCCTTTTTATGCGCGGCAGAGTTGACGTTTCTCCAACGTTTCGCTTTATCTCCTCCCCTATTACTCCCTGGTGAAAAGCCTAACGTATCGTTAATTCAGCAACAGTTACTTCGGCAAGGACATGCGCAGTAACACTTTTTCAGACTTAGCTGATTATCAAGGAAACTGCCTCTGAGGGGCGGTATATTTAGTTACTAGTGTTGCGGACGTAACTGTTGTAGAGATGGGCGGTTCGACTCATTTTTTTGATTCGAATCTCGACTCACTCACTAATTCGATGATTCGAATCTTGAATCAATAAAACAACTAAAGAAATTTTCCCTCTCTCTGCGCCGAAAGCCGTACTATTTAAACACCCTTCACCCATTCATCGGGTTTCTTCTCCGCTGAGTTCTCGGGCAGTTAGCATCTCTCTCTCCTTGCTCCAGTAAAACTAGTGTTTAAACTGCCCGAAATGAAAATACAGGGGAGCTTCGTATGACCGCCTGGGCCTGTAAGATTAAAAGGTTAAGTTTGGTGTCAAAGTATTCGAAATTTTATTTATCGATGGGGGTGTACGTCTAGGGGGGGTCGAGAATCAATACAAACGCGCTCCGATTCATAGTTTCCGAGATATACGTTAATTAATTATGGTAATTAGACTAATTAACCATGATTGAGGCTTAAAAGGACTGTAGGAGAAAGTATATCGCTAAAGCTGTTTACTATACAAAATGAAATTAATTAAAAGTAGCAAATCTAGATGGCGCGACCATGCAGCCAAGATATGCGTTTTTCTTAAAGCAAACATGGAGTCAGAAAATAATATTTCAGTGCATAATAATTCTTGTTAAAAATTAATCAAAGTATTCAGAATATTATTTTTTAATTTATGTATTGATTGTAAATAATTTTACGATTTAAAATTCATTTTTTTCATATTTTTGTAATTTATTTAAAGGAATTTTTGTAATGTATTAACTGTGTAAACATTCACTGCTTAACTGTAAGAATAACGGTAATCGCTAGAACACACGTGGAATTTTGTTCTGTTCGACCACGGAGGTATATTGACCTCCGTGTGTTCGACGATGTGTAGTTGAATGTGATTGTATTTTTAAGGCATGTGCATGGACGTATATTGGAAAGGACCTCCAACGCCAATGGGATTCCTTCCCTGAAAACGGACCTAACGGCCGATGCAGTCGACAGATGGCGTTGGTGATTCTCCCCCTACGCCTTTAGTATAGGATCGCTGCTACAGAAGTTGGTTTTTTATTTTTAAATAGGTGAATTAATTATTTTTTTAATTCGAGATGGCCCATAGTGCATGTTTTGCTCCCGTGTGCACTTCCGGTTATGCGAGCCAAAGAAAAAAATATGCTGAACTTGGATTAAAGAATCCTAGTTTTTTCAAAGCTCCCAACGTAAGTCTTGTTTTCCTTTGTTTACACTTTTTCTATTGTTTAAATTGAAGTTGTATCGTAATTGTGTTTTTTGGTGTATAATAATTATGTTTTTACTTTATATAAAATCATATTTACATACTATTTGTCGAGAATTGCATTTTCTGTGTAAAGTATTCTACATTTTTTTTACGCAAAATTAAAATGAAATAAATCACTCAATCTGACAACCGGTCTTAAAACTAGAATAAAATTAAACGCGTCATTTTACAAAAACATTTTCTGTCAAACGTTAACGATTTTAAGAAATTTCTATTCCTTTAAAACAAAAACTAGATTCCTTAAATTAAAACAAAAACTAGATTAGAGAAATGTATTCTAACAATGCAATATTTTTCATATACAAGTCATTATTACTCGGTACATTTATTCAGAACTCTTAAAATTTAATTATAGTTATTGGAATAACTTAATAATATATGTGGAATTAATAAAAAAACTTAAACATGCTAACAAAATTAAGAATTTTTTTTTTTCTGAAAGCTTCATTGTTGCACTATGTATTAATTTAGGAAATCATAGTTTTATCTCTTTTTATCGATATAATACTCCTTATTTATAGTTCTCTTTAGAACCAGAACACTAAACAAGCTATTAAAAACTGGTAATTTTTATATGACTTTTATTTAATTCAGGAAAAGATACAAAATTACAACATGTGCATAATTTCAATGGCTTTCTGTGGCACTTACTTATGTGTAAGCAGTACAACAGTTGTACTAGACTAATTCAACTATGTTTTCTTTATTCTGTTTCAGTATCAGTCTTGGTTCATCAGTTTATATAACATTCAATTTGTCCAAAAAAAGTATAGAGTTCACTAAAATAAAATTACTATTTGTTTATGTAATGGCCACTAGATGGCAGCATCACTTATGGGGAATTAAAATGTATTTAATTTATTCGAAATTCTTATGAATATTTTCTTTATTAAACATTTATTTAATGAAAAATCAATTCAAAATATATCTTTCTGAATTTAATTAGAGCTTACTTTAAAATATTAAAGGCAAGCAATTCTTACATTGCTCTTTCTGGAGCATATGCTACTACTTAAACTCTTAAAACTTAAATATTGTTGCATAAAATGGTTTTGTTTAAAAGTTAATTATATTTATAATGTCTTTTTGTTTATTTTTCTTAATTAGGACATTACCCTTCTAGAGCAGTGGAGGAAAGCAGTTCCTAGAAGTGATAGAGTTTTGCAACCTACAAGTAAGATATGCGAGCTTCATTTTGATGAAGAAAGCATAGAAAGAGTCTACAAAACAAAGTTGCTTGATGGTACAGTGTCTATCATTGAAAAAGGAAGACCCACCTTGAAGCCTGGCTCTGTACCAACTAAATTCCCTAACTTACCCCAATATTTATCGGTAACTGCACGAAAGAGGAAACCTTCTACTCCTCGCAGCAACATATCAAGGAATAAAAAGATCAATCTTGGTGTGAAAGGTAATGAAATGAGTTATGTTCATCATTAATCTGTACTGAATATTTGATACATATGTGTGCATAATTTTTAAGATTTTTCATTGACATGCTTGTATCGTTCTATCTTTGAGTGTTGATCATAGTACCTGGTTTACCATTTTATTTACTTTTATTGGTGTGTATATGTGTTGTATAATTCCATAGTTATTCCTTACTTCATTCGTAGGTGGTGTTCACATTGAGGATGTTTTTGACACAGATTGCCCAGAGAACAATCTCTTTCTTGAAATAAGAAATAGAATATCTGACATTGAGATACCATATAATTGGTGGGGAAGAACCAATCATCATAAAGAGAACATTATTTATGTCAAATTTAATGATACATCATATGATCGACATGTTGTTATATGTAAAGATTTATCCGTTAAGGTGAGTATCATTTATTTTTTATGTCATAGAAAGAAATAGTCTTTAAATTTACTTGCCCCAAAAACACTACATTTCATTGCTCTGTAAAATTTACATTATTCATATTGTTTGCATTGAAGAAAAAAAACAGAAAATCCTTAAACACACGTGAATGTTAGGCTTTTATCTTTCCCCATAATTGTTGGGATTCTGTTTACAGTTAAGGTATTGAGATTGCCACTGAGACATTTATAAAATCGCAGAAATAGAAATGTACATTTAGTTTTTCTGTACCAAAATTTGAAAGCATTTAAAAATATATAATATTTTTAAAGTAATTTATAAATTGCCCACAGTCGATTTTTTTACATGCCCTGTCGGGCAAGTGGAAGAAAAGAACACATGCCCAGCTAAAAATTTTACATTGCATGCCCAGGTAATAGATTTTCCCCACCCTGGTCTTTAACTTAAAACTGTACTATCATAATTTCTTGCATATAACTTCAATATTTTTTTCCGTAACTAATCATTGGCACAGTTTGAAATTATATGTTTAAGTGAATATTGATCAGATTGTAAAATAATTACAATATTTTTCAGGATTCCCCCCCCCTATTTTAATTTTAAAAAATGCTTATTTTTCTATTTTGAAAATTTTATATCAGTGCTCCTTTTTCATTGCTTTCAAATCATCTATTAAATAGATCAGGATTTGATGTTTCTTATTATTTTAGATATTCTTAAAAAATGTTGAAGTACAGCTAGTAAATCATATAGACAGCCTTGACAGCATATCTTGTCTATTAAAAAATGTTGATAAAATGATCATTTGCAAAGATGTTGAATCTCGGTAAGCCTTTTCCCCCCTTCCAGTTGTTTTTAAATATGTCTGAAAGTGTAGGATTTGTTTATTTATTATTTTTTTAATGTGAAAACAGTTATGAGGTTTTTTTAATACATTTATTTGTATTTAGTAATAGGAAGTCTGGTGGTTGTCTGGCTTATATGTCTAAGATGAGAAATGAAGGTCTGTGTAAAATGTGCAGGAAAAATAAAAATTCTGACATTGTAAATAAAGCTTTTAAGTACATTTTAACATGTTTGTATATTTTTTGTTTAAATTATACAAGTGCATGGGTTCTATATAACCAGAATTTACTAATGTTTTTACGTTTTTGCTTTGCCTCTAGCAGGTTTTTATTAGTTTTCTTTATTATTATACAAATGCATGGGTTATATATAACCAGGAGAAAATTATCAATTTATTGTTATACTTTTAAAGAATATTTTAAGTTTTATTTTAACATGTTTATATAATTTTTGTTTAAATTGTACAACTGCATGGGTTGCACATATAACCAGGAGAAAATTACTAATTTAATATTATATTTTTCATGAATCTTTTAAGTATATTTTAACATGTTTGTATATTTTTTGTTTAAATTGTACAAGTGCGTGGGTTCTATATAACCAGAATTTACTAATGTTTTTACGTTTTTGCTCTGCCTCTTACTTAGTAGGTTTTTATTAGTTTTCTTTATTATTATACAAATGCATAGGTTATATATAACCAGGAGAAAATTATCAATTTATTGTTATACTTTTAATGAATATTTTAAGTTTTATTTTAACATGTTTATATAATTTTTGTTTAAATTGTACAACTGCATGGGTTGCACATATAACCAGGAGAAAATTACTAATTTAATATTATATTTTTCATGAATCTTTTAAGTATATTTTAACATGTTTGTATATTTTTTGTTTAAATTGTACAAGTGCATGGGTTCTTATATAACCAGAAGAAATTTACTGATATGTTTTTACGTTTTTATGCTTTGCCACTTATTTAACAGGTTTGTATAAGTTTTCTTTATTATTATACAAATGCATGGATTATATATAACCAGGAGAAAATTATCAAATTATTGTTATACTTTTAATGAATGTTTTAAGTTTTATTTTAACATGTTTATATAATTTTTGTTTAAATTATACAACTGCATGAGTTACACATATAACCAGGAGAAAAATACTGATTTTTTTTTTTTTTTTTTCAAATGTATGTTTTAAGTTCTGCTAATTTTTAACAGTTTTGTTTATAACTATACAAATGATTTGGTTTCAGGGGTTTCCAACTGGCAGCCCTTGAAGCCTTTTTGTGTGGCCCGCGAAGCTTTCTGCAAAAATAATTTTGCAACTTCAAATTAGATGCTCTGATTTCAGAAACAGAAGTTTTCATGAAAATCCATGTCATTTCAAACACTTTTCATTCGCAAATAAATTTGATTTTTCTAGGTTTCCATGAAATTTAGTGCATATAATTAGTTTATTTTTCCCATGAATCACTATTTAAAATCTGTTTACAAAGAATATGTTCACTAAAGGAAAAATTTCTCTCGAGTCCGAGCCTAGTTTGTCTCATCTCTAGTAAACATCCCTTCTTTAGGAGTTGCAGCAAACAGATCCCAATTCTCATTGAACATTTTGTGTGCTTTCATGTTAATTTTTTTCCCTCTTGTAATTTTAAAGTTTTCATTTAAATTTTAGTCATTATGCCGTTTTATATTGTATAGTAGTTAGCACATCACTGGCTTGGATTTGGTTGTTAATTCCTAAGTCTCATCATGATGGCAACGTTCAAAATTATCCATTTTTTATTTTATTTTTTTTATCAGAATTTAATCCTTGTTTCTGTTTTTTATAATTTGATGGAAGTTACCTAATTTTTGATCAATGTATTTTATCTCCCAAAAAACTAAAATAACATGACTTAGAACATGATTATGTTGTGGACCACCATTAGACAAGTGTATTCAATTGTGGCCTGCGAACATTTTTAAGTTGAAAACCCCTGCGTTATATGTAACCAACAGAAAATTAATTTATTTTTATTCCTTGTATGAATGTTTCAGTTTTGCCTCTTATTTAACAGATAAGTTGTTGAGTGCAGCCAAAGGAATCTTTTGTCGAATATTCTGTTAAATACGAGCGTTACCTAACAAATGATATAAATTTTGTTTTGCATTGCATAAATGTGTGAATTTTAAATAACAGAAAATTGCTACGATAGATTATTGAAGATTTGATGAATATTAGATTATCCATACTTGCTTAATATGTAATGTCTTTATGCAGGATTAATTACTACTACATGTGTTTAGAAGATACAAGGTAGGGTACCTTCCAAGGTATTACTGAGGTTATAACATACTCTGGGTGAGTTTATATTCTTTAATTTTACAATATAATTTTAACCCTGTGTCTATTTTTATTAATTTAATCAAAATAATTCTAATGTATGATCCAATTTCACAATGCTTTTTTTTCTGCATTTTTCCTTTTCCTACTAATTTTTCTACTTTGTGCTTTAAAATTAGTTTTCTATTTGCTTGTATTTCTTTTTGTTTTGGAACTTTTTTCTGCTGTTACTATAACGGAAATCATTTTAAAAAACATGTTTTTTAATGAACTTATTAGAAGAAATAATATCTGTTAATTAATTAATATACAATTTTTGATTTCTTTCTTCTCATTTAAATATTTTGTTCTTTTCTCAATGCCTGATGAATGCTAGTTCAGTGTTGCTGTATATTTGAAAGCAGCAGCATATGTGCTTGCATTTTTCTGGCTAATAAAATAGGATGAAGAATTCTGCATCAGAATTTACAAGATCATGTGTGCAGAGCTTTCAGGCTGCTGTGTTTTAAGTGCAGATGAAGTTATTTGATTTATTGAATTTGAAATTTAAAAGATAAATGGCATCTAGCTATACTAGTTTAGAAGAACCACATTGAAACTTATTGAAGTACATTAAGTCCTACTTTATTAAAGAGATGTCTTCCAACATTTTGTCTTTCCTGGGTTGCATTGAAACAATGGAGTATTTTATTCCGACACAAATTATCATAGAAAGACAGGCCTAGAAATAATTGAAGTTTGGTTTCCAAAGAATGTGAATCTTCTATGTAAGTATCATTAAAATTTTTATGGTTTGATAGCTGAACAAAATTTTTGAATTGTATTTCTGAAATAATTTGACTGTACACTAAATAGTGCAAGTTTGATTGCTGTAGTTAAAATTTGCTCAGTGTACCATATGCTAGAAAGTACGCAAATAAAAAATCTTTAAATGAATAAATGTGTTTTTTTTCTTCATATTTCATACAGCACATAACATTAATGATACCTGATTTTTATCTGGGGGTCGGGGTGTAATGTCTATTAATTTATGGACTTTTGTAATATGATATTTTAATTATAAGCATAAATTTAATTTTGATTTCTTATTGATGATTAGCTTTGAATTTGTGGAACTAATTATTGTATGGAACACATTTTACTAATTTGGAATAATTTTTTCTATTAGTGCCATATAGAAATTCAAATTTGTATTTATTTAGATTTAATCTACTGGAAATTTTAAGATGTCATAAAATTCTACCTTTTTTTAAAGTAACTTTTTAATTTATTGTGCATGTCTATGAACAATATTCAAAGCTTAGTTCATTGTTTTGGGGACATCCTGTTTAATTATTATGCATAATTGACTGTGTGTGATTCTTTCAGTTTTAAAAATAGAAGTAAATATAATTATTTTATTTGTTCTTTGGAAATTAAATATATTAAAAGATAATTCAAAACAATAATATTAATGTTTTGTTCTTTAGCCAAATTCAAGAATGCAAGTCTACAAAAGTCTCAAATTTTCATTTTTGACTGACCACAATTTCTAATGTAAAAAAAAAAAAAAATTCTAGATAAGGCAATTAAAACTAAACACTTTTAAAAGGATTCGTCCAGGAACATGCAAATGTGTACAGAAATTATAAATACATTAAATTTTCACAGATATAAAGCAAAATTGCATACACACATACATAAGCAATTACAATTCCAGAATTTCATAATTCAGTGTACTCAAGATAAATGAACAATAGCTGTATTCCAAACATTTAGTGGCACTAGACTTTTTACCTGTCTTTCAAAATTGTGAAAATGAGTACTGTTGTTGTTGTGTTGGAACACGTATTAGGATTTGTGTGCTTGTGCACGAGGAACCGCTTATAATTCCACGTCAAAGAAAGGACAAACACAAGGGGTGGGGGGCAAATGCCTTGGGGGAGGACTTTTCTGGGTATCTAGCGCATATTCATGTTACATCTGGAGAAAACCGCCCAAAACTCCAGACCGCTAGACTGACAGCCCCATGAGAGGACAGAACCCTGCTCCTACACTTGAGCCATCATCTACCGATCTCAGGGGGTTTAACCACTCTGCTACACATTGGTGGAAATGAGTGTAATTTTTAGTTGCATGTGTACCTACTTTTTGATCACATTTTTACTTTTTGCATGTACCTACTTTTTGATTGCAAATAAGGGGTTTTGTGCAACCCCTTATTTGCATACCTGATATGTGCGTAATAAACATATGCTGCCATGAAACTTTGTCCAGTGTATTAGCATTTATTTCATATGAATAAACTTAATTTGTGGATTTTATGGCATGTAGTCAAAGATGCTCACAAATCTTCAGGAATTGGTCTTATCTTAAGCATCTTTTGAGCATTTAGATCTTATAAAAATTTATAATGACTAAGCTCTCTTCTTAGTGGCAATCCAATACTACTATAAACACTTTGTGCTGAAACCTCTAGTGACAAATAAATTTCCTACTTCAATATTAAGAATTTTTTTTTCTGAAAAATATTCACAAAAATAATAATAGTAAATAAAATAAAATGTATAATTTTTAAACGTTTTGTGGGAAATAAAGTTCATTATTTTTAAAAGTAATTTTGGAAAAATGTTCTCAAAGTACTAAGCCACAAACAAATTAACAGCATTGTATTTTTGTTACTTGTGCTATTACCATGAAATATAAGAAAAAAAAACTTTTCATTTTTTTAAACTCTTTAAATAATATAACAGGAATAGTGAAATTATAAAAATAATTAAATAAAACTATCAACTTCTCTTAGTGTCACAAAAAACTTGGGTGGTGAGGTGTAATTAAGCGCTAAAAGAAAAAAAATATTTATTAATCTTAAAAATGCAGTTTAAATAGTTACAAAAACCTTGAGGATTACCAAAAAAACTATTTAAATATGCATACATAACTTTTATTATTTATTTTTAAAAGCGTTATTATGTTTTTCAATTTCTAAATATGAATAAATAATTAATAACATGAAAACATTGACTTCTAATACATGGAATAAGCTTTTATGACATTGTTTGTAACTTTTGCCGCTAGATGGCAGCATCAGAATAATCTCCTACTGAATCTATCCTACGGCCATCTTCAACTGAAGCTGGGCTAGTTTGATAACATGGCGTTTGTTCTCCTTATCTGTACCTCCGTGGGCATGTGCGAGAAAGTATGTTAACAGTGATGCCAATGTCAGGGGAAAAATAGAGACTTTTTGGCGGAAAATTCGCATTCAGGGGAAAAGGGAGTTTTTCTTGAAATTGGCCATATTCTAGGGACTTTTTCAGATTTTGCCAGATTGAGGAAATTTTCCCTTCCAGAGAGGAATTTTTAGATAAATTTATGTGGAATAGGGAAAAAAAAAACATTTCCAGGAATACGCGAATTCTGTTGGTTTATATGACACCTAGATGGATGATCCAATCCAGTGGCAGAAGGTGGGATGTCTGTTCGTAGGGGGCTAGACTTCACATCTGGTTTTACTATAGGTTTGTAGTATGGTGGAAGAAAGGACTCACCGCGGAAAACTCGCAGATAGCTTTGACGTTTGAGGGGACCGAAGAATGATGGGCTGGGACTGGGTGTCCATTTGCCCCTGCAATGCCATTGTTTGCAATTTTCGAGATCACCCTTGCTCCTTCCTACAGACCCCTATGCTTAGTTTTCCAAAGACATGAATCTCACCCTTTAGAGATAAAGAGCTATGCTAAACATAGTTTTCTTTGTCTTTAGTGTGAGAAATTCTGTTGCACGTCAGACGAAAAAACTAGTAGATAAACCCATTCTTTTTTTTTTTTTTTTCTTGGAAAGTAAAAAATTCTAACCTGGTCGCCTACAGTTTTTTACCCTGCATCTGATCAAAATCACATAAGCCAAGCCACATAAAACTGAGATATCCGAATATTATACGCAGTGGCGTACGCAAAAGTTAGGGGGAGTTACAGCCCCCCTACGCTTAAAAGAAGAATTAGGCTACACACGTATGTGGAATCGTTTATGAGGTATTGTTATAAGCGCATAATACATATGAACCAAAGACGTAGTATCGGTGGGGGAGACACAGGGGGGCACGTGTCCCCTGTGCCCCAACTTCAAAATCTTTTAAACAAACATTTGTTTTAAAATTTAAAAGAAACTCTCTATTCAGCTCTTAAATTCAATAAGTGCACCCCCTCCCTAAAATCTTTCATGTGTGCCTCCAAAATTTCTGTAGGTTTGGAAGCGGTGATAAGTTGATAAGCCTTCCGCCTTTCTTACAAAGCTCTTGTAATTAGGTTTTCTTAAGAATGTAATACATATGAACCATAACCATAGGCGTATATCGGGGGGGGGCGGAACAGGTGGGCACATTCCCCCCCCCCCCAACATCGTCGTTGAATTCATAAACAACGATCTTGTAGGACAAGTCTATAGCCAGAAAATATGCAAATGATAGAGCCGGCATTCAATTTTCCTTGTGAAAGGAAATGAAATAAAAGTAAAATACACTAAAGTTCATTGCTTCTGAAAAGTGGACTTTTCGTGTTTCAGTGCGAGAGTTAGAGCAAATCAAATTATCTATATTTTCTTGTTCATTATCATATTTTAAAAGCAGGGGAGGGTCAAAAGAGATGCGCTTCTAACCCAACCCCCCCCCGGTTAAAAATAATGTTAATGAGCAAATATATATAACTAATTTGATTATTTTTTTATAAATTTAAACTTAAGCATAGTACAGTTATTTGTTGCATCTCCTGGATCAGAACCTTATTATCGCACGGGCAAATCGAGACTTTTCCCAGGGTCCCCGGCTCAAAAGGGCCCCAACTTCAAATGTTGTTCTGAAATATTCTTTTTTATATCAAAATTTTATGGAAAATAAAACAAATTTCATAGATGGGGTCCCCTAGGTTCATTAATGCCTGGCGCCCTGGATGAAATCTAGCTGGCTTCCTTGGTTAGGGGGCTCGTCCCATTTGCGCCCCTTCCCCTATATAAGTGTCCATGTGCAGGGACGTATCCAGAAAAACCTTTCGGCGGTGGTTCAAACGGTAAAAAAAGCAGAGTTTTTGACAAAAAAACTTTATCATTTTAGTAACAAAAATCAAAATTTCGGGGAGGGGGTCCGCCCCCCCCCTTAAATACGTCCATGTCCATGATATATAATACCATACACCACAGTTGAGTTTCGTTTTTAATCGAGACCATTTCTGCGATCCTTAATGGAAACTTGGAAAATCGGTCAACAGTTTCATAATTTTTGAACTAATGTGCGGTTAATTTATGTATGCGAATGTGTATGAATTAACATTATTTAAGCAAATAATAGTGAAACTGGAATAATATTGCATTTGTTCAACAGAATTGAAAAAAAATCTAAAGAGAAAAGAAAAGTTCGACACTAAAATAATATATATGTATATTAATATTAAAGTATTACTATATTTTATATTATAATATTACATCTAATATTATAGATTATATATATAATACCTATTAATGTACAACAGGGGCGTAGCCAGAAATTTTTCATGGGGGGGGGGGGGTTACGACTACTGCAACTCACATATATGCATACATGTGTGTGATAAGGGAGTGAAGAATATACATTTTGTATGGCAAAAATTTCCTCATGGGGGGGGGGGTTATGACCCCCCTAACCCCCCCCCCGTGGCTACGCCTCTGATGTACAATATAAAATAATTAGTTATCTATGAGAACACTAGATGGCGCCACAATCGTTCATTGGGTTTCTTAAAACAGGGGAAAACAGGGACTTTTGAGGCTCAAAACAGGGGAAACTTGTCCAGAAACATTGGCATCACTGTATGTTAATAAAGTGAAGTTTTTTTTTCCCTTTTTTTCATTGGAAGTAAATCTGTGTTTTAATTAAATGGTTCTGATGATACTTAATAAGTAACAAAGAACAATTGGTGTCATTCGGACTTTTTCAACTCGCACCCTCGCCGTATCATGCCAGATGATAACAGTTCCCAGCTTGAAGCAAGCAAAGTCAGCATCATCACAATTTTACACGGTGGAGGCCCAATTTAAAATCGGCGGAATAACGTCGGAGGAAACAAAATTTAATTATCTCGTGGCTCAACTCGATCCTAAGTATGTGGAGAACATTTGGGACATTATTAAGGATGAGACCCAGAATAAATATACTGCTGCTAAAGAACGCCTAACGAACTTATTTAAAGAGAGTGAAAATAAAAGAATTCAGCGTTTATTGACCGGTTTGGAGCTCGGAGACTTGAAGCCAAGCCAGTTGCTCAGAAAAATGAAGTCCCTGGGAGACAGCAACGACGTGTCGGACAAAGTGCTACGGACACTATGGATGGACAAAATGCCAGATTCTGTAAAAAACATTCTAATCGTCAGTGATGAAAGCCTGGAAAAATTAGCAACAATGGCTGACAAGATCTTAGAAATGAGTCCTCGAATGGAGTTGGCAGCTGCCAGTAAAGAGGTAACCCCCTACGACGAACTGTTAAACAAAATATCTAGCTTAGAACAACAAATCGCCAGCCTACAGGTTCAGCGTGCCAGCAGACCGAGTAATCGTCGTGCCGACCAGCATAAACGAAGCCGTAGCAGCTCTAAAAAACGCTATGACCCTCAAGGGAAATACTGCTATTTCCACTACAAGTTTGGGAAAAAGTGTTTCCCCGATAAGTGTAAACCCCCGTGTGGCTGGAACCAAGAGGGAAACTCCAGTCAGCAGTAGAGTCAGCGCGGGGTCGCCGCGACTGAAGAAGAGAGAGGAGAAGCAAGAGGGGGTCTGGGTACTGGTTTTCGTGACGTCACAAGAAAGGATGGGATTTGGAACAGTTTGCATTGAGTTCAATGGAAGAAATGGAATTAATAATGCCAGTAGCTTAATTTTTTATGACGCTTTGAAATAGCATTTTCGTTTTACAACACTTTGTTCTTAAATAATAGTGAATCAACAATATTTTGTGTCAGAAATTAATGAAATAAATTGGTACTGAATTTAAAGCAGTTTCAGCATTGTATGCAGTATGTTTTGCATTTCGGGCTGGCAAATACATTCTAAATAATATAATGGTTAAAGTAATTAAAAAACTTTGTAAAAAACACACATAAGAAGTTACTTCTTATGTGTGTTTTTTACAAAGTTTTTTAATTACTTTATCGTTTAACACCAGTATTTTGAGTGTTTTTTCAATATAATGGTTACTCAATGTTATCATTTATCTAAAATAATATGTATATGGATTAAATTTATACGTTGTATAAGCGTAAAGTCATATTTTTAAGTAAGTAAAAGTAAATATATTTTTAAGTAAAAATAATAATTTTTATTAATTTTACTTAAAAACTGAAATACAAATCGTGACCGTTTGTTCCTTTCATGAACTTTTTGAGCCCCGTGTATTTCTTAGCGCGGGAGGTTCGTTCGAATGGTTGATCTGCCATGTGCTTTATGGTTTTATTTTAATGGCTTTATTTAACATTAAATTTTATTATTATTTAATTATTTTTGAAATTTTAAACGGCTGTTCAGGTTCATACTGACTGTTTACATACAGTTTTGTATGAATAAGCTTTCTTTTGATAGTACGTTTCAGATTAATATTTGCGTTCTCGAATATTTATTTGTTAAGGGTAGAAGCAACAAATAATTACGTTATTAATATTTTATACAGTGAAATAATTTTAGATATTTTGATTTTATTATTTCCATATTGCAATAATTTAGAGATTTTAAACCAAGGTATGTGATAAGCATTGTTTGTTTTTATTTGTTATTATTACCTTTGTTTATTTGTTAATGGTAGGAGCAACAAATAATTCCGTTATTAATATAATATTTGATATTTTGATTTTATTATTTCAATATTGAAACAATTTAGCGATTTTAATTAAGGTATGAGATAAGCATTGTTCGTTATGATTTGAATTAGTTGTTTATTTTGCTTACGTAGTCTTTTGTCAGAATGCTAAAATGTATTTTAATTTTTTTGTCTTTTTTATTTGTTATTTTTGTGCGGTATTGCCTTTAGAATATTATTTGTTTGCATTGTTTAATTTAATCTACTAAAAAGAGAAAAAGGGGGCAAAGAGAAAAGTTATTAAATTTTATTAAACCGAATCTATATGTACATGTAAGCTTGTTATCTGTTTATTTTTTTTTTCATAAAAATATTTAAAAGCCATTAAAATAAATCATAGCAAAATTAACAGCGACGATCAATTATCTCGGAACCAGCGCCATCCGATCCGCCATATTGTTTACAATTGGCATCGGCAAGGCAAACTTGGGTTGGCGACAAGATTTTGTCGCCAAATCAAAAAATCGCCAAAAAGGGACCATACTAAAGCTGTTCCTAAAGGAGAATATCTAAAAATTATGATTTTACGATCATTTTTAACTTTTTTTTTTTTCTTTTTTTTTCTTTTTTTTTTTTTTTGTTGCTAAAAAAATAAAAAATAATTCAGATATATTTACATAAAAATTTAAGATCTTGGATTTTTAAATTCGCGATCTCAACGACCTAAAGGGGGCGCTATAGGATATAAACAAATGTGCTCGGTGACGGGTAGCTTGTTCCGACAATAGTTGTGCCTGCATTAAGCAATGCGGGTTTTATGCCTATTTTCTCTCTTTAGAGGTGGAATAAAGTTTTTTATGGAAAAAAATGTCGCATGATTTATTTCTTTTAGTTTTATATCAAGCAATCTTTTAATTTAAAGGTAACATTTGCTAATTTTTGGTGTTTTGCTCATGTGTTCTGGGTGTTTATCCACATACAGATGAAATTAAAGTAAACTTTCTCCATCCACATAATCTATCGCCATCATTTTATTACCCATAAATTATATGATAAAAAAAAATGCTATTTGCATCCAATAAATTTGAGAAAAAAATCACACAATGGTTTACTTCCTTTTTTATTTTACTTTTTGCAAAATCTGCAAGTTGTAAGTTTTCCTTACTGCATTGAAATTTAAAACTCAATTTTTTTAAAAATACACATCAATTAAAGGTAACCACTGAAATATTTACTTAATAGTTCAGAATATGCATGCAACATAAAAATAACATCTTACTGTAATTATTTTTTTTTTATTTATTTTTTAACCTGAAAATGTTATTATTTAAAAATTGACAATTAAAGGAATAGTTGTAACTCATTGGAATAGTGGAAGCAGTTTATGAAACATAATGATTTTTTTAAATTATTAATGAATTGAAAAATGGAATTTTGTTAGACAAACTCTGAAAATTCCTATTAAAAGGGGGGAGGCACACCCCCTTTCATACTTTGAAAGCACCCTCATTAAAACCCCCAGCAAAAACAAATTTGGACTCAACTGCTCTTGAAATTTTAAAAACAAATAATTGTTTTAGTAAAATTCTATTTTTTATTGGGGGGGGGGAGACATTGCCTTGTGTGTACCCCCAATGAAAGTGTTGAAAAACATTATCAACATTATTTGTTCTCTCTCAAAATTCTTATATTAATTTAAAAACGTAATTTTATTTTAAAATACAAAAATTTTCTTTTGTAGTTATTAAATCGAGATGATAGCAATTTTCTTAAATTTATTACTCGAAAACCCATGGTAATCCCAGAATGAAACTTTCAGATATTGTTAACAATAATAGAAGAATAACATAATTTTTTTGAAAAATTAAAAATATACTTTTTGAAATTTTAAAAATTTAAAATGATGAACTTTAAATTAAAAATTTAAAAAATTTAATCATGTTACATATGATAAGAAAGGGCAACCTGTTTACTTTCTATAGACACTTTAGTTGAATTTCTGTGATAATTAGGAGAGAAATTGGAGCCAATTGTATAATGCAAGAATTTCTAAAATTGCATTAATTTTACAAACTTTAAAATTAAATATTCCAAAAACTTTAAAATTAAAAACTAAAAGTGATATGGACTAGAAATTTCTAATTTTTTTCTCTATAGATACAACTATCATACCAAATTTCATTGAATTCTGTGTGGGTCAGGTTGTGAGCCTCGTTGATTTGACATGGAATGACAAATATGGCAATTTTGTCAGCAGAGAATTTTCAGAGAAAAGAGACAAAAAAGTGATTTCCTCTTTATTCACAAAAAGCTGAAATCAGCTATAAAGCTGAAGAATCTCTGTTGAAGACTTACAGCCAGAATTTTGTCAATCTTTTAAAAATGCAGAATGATAGATATTTTTCACATTACAACATTTTTCATCCAAAATCATAAACAGCTAAAATTTAAACCAAAATAATGATGGCTGTTTAGACATTTCTGATTTTTTGTTTTTCTGTGATGCTAAATTTTTTACTGAAATTAGTTCAGACAATTTGAAAGAGAACAACACTAACACACAATTACTTTCTGATTTTAACAGAAAGGGGGCTCTCAATAATTTTAAGGGGAGAAGAGACAAACAATTATATGCATCCAAGATAAAAAATATCTTAGTACTTTTATCACATATTATATAGTAACTATATCAATGTTAACACATTCAACAAAGAGTACTACCCCTATATCTATACATTTTAAGACAGCACTGTGTAGAATCTTGACACAACACTAAAGATATCAATGCAAAGCCTCAATTCTCAATTGGGGGTGACATTTAGGTATAAGAGGGGCTCACAACAGTGCGATAAAATTATCTTTCAATCAGGTTATTTCTGTGTAAATATTGTGAAGCTGTTTAGAAAAGTTCTTAACATTTAACATTAATATATTGATTTATTAGCTTCAAATTAAGTACATAAATCCTAGAAAACGTTTAATATGTAACATTAGATTGGTATTTTGTTAAATCTAACACGGAGGTTTTTACTTTTTTAACACCACATGTCAAAACTTGTCGATTTACAGGATAGTATAGAACCTTTAAACGTACATATTAAAGTATACATATAAATAATATAGAAATCAATATAAATAGCATGGAAATAATTTAGGACATGCATTTGGAATTGTGTTCATAAAATTAATCCAAGCACTTATGACTAGATCTTTCAAAGATTAAAGAAAAAACGGCAAAGTATATTATTACATACTTCTTGGTATAAAATTACTCTAACGAAAATGTTTTCCACAAACAAATATTCTGTCCGATACTTTTTTGCCAATTTTCAGAGCGTTAATCCATTGTCTCCTAAGCTTCCGCGTGGTCGCTTCGGATGAATTGTTTTGATTTCTTTTAATTAACGGAAATCTGTGGAAACTGGGTCGAGGAATATCTCTCCCCTTAGAATCACACTGAGGAACACAGCAATTAACTTTGTCGTTACCCATAATATATTTTGGCAAAAAAAAAAAAAAAAAAAAAAAAAAAAAAAAAAAAAAACAATAATTACACACATTTGAAATAAGCGCGTCTCAAAACAGTAATATGTAAGTATGTAAGCTGAGCTGAGCTGGCCAGGCAAGCCTGCCACATAGTAGTTCTAGTTAGGCCGCTAGATGGCGTATTCAAGTCCTGAGATCGCGAAATATACAATTTATGAGCCCATGTTTGCTTATATGAAGTAATTCTGCAGTCTTGAGCTTTCTCAGGACTGCAATCCTCGGCTACAATAAGATATAATTTTTTATTTAAGGAATAATTTTAAGGAATAATTTTTTATTTTTTCGTTTGAAAAATCTCGCCAAAAGAGCGATAAGCCTTAAGCTCCTTGGTACCTCTCCCGGGTTGCCATATATTCCATGTCCTCGACTTCGCGCGCTACTGTCTATGCGTTTCCCTAAGGCTACTATAGGGGGGAGCTGACTTGCCCGGAATTTTGGTTCGAAAGTTGTGTCAGGCCGCCATATTGGATCGTACGCCTATGTCATAAAATTTATGTTTTCTAATTGTTCAAGATCAATAAAAATGGTTGGATATTGTGCAGTGAATTTTTCAAATCGCACGGAAACGGCTTATCGTCTTTTTAGATTCCCTGAAAAATCATAACAGAAGGAAAAAATGGATTATAAATTGCAGAAGGGAGAGTTGGAATCCAACTGCGAATTCAAGATTATGTGAAGTAAGTCTGAAATTATTTTAAAATGTAGTTTTAGTTTTGCAGTTATGTGTATAAATCTGTGATCTAACTGTTTATTTTCCTTTCAATTATTATATTCATACATATTATACGCTATTTTTTCTCGTGCTGTTACTGTTAGGGTTGCCGTAATTATTACCTTTTAAAAGCATTTAATATTTACGTTAATTTGACTACCGATATCATAAAACTAAATTAGTACTTACATTAAAACAATAATACAACAATATTCATGGTCTATTAGTAAAGATTATTTAGATTTTGTCTTTTATAAGAACGTAAACATTCATGATCAAACTGTCGCCAACCGACATTTGTTTTGATTTTGAAACATTGTTTTTTCTCTACTCTACTCCTTACTCTAAGTAAATACGACATTGTTATTGATATATTATCCTGCTACTAAAAAAATACAAGCATGTGTTAGCTTTTTCTTTCAATTATTACGGGATAAATGGATTGATCGTATCCCGCCAAACTTTGGCGACATATAATCTACATCAAAATGAAATTAATACGCGATAGTTGTAATTTGTAATAAAATTGGTTTAACTTATCACTTGAATTATTCTTCTTCAAAATTAAACTCATCAAATGACATTATAAAATGACGTTGTATTTTAATTATAGTAAAAGTTAAATTCAACATATAATTGGTAGTGTTTCTTTAGGGATATTTTAACAAAACTAGACATGATGCATAGAATGTTGTTGTGCTTTGTACCTTCAAAAGTATATATATATAAATACATTTCCAGTTTCACACAAAATGATTTGATACTTTTTCCCAATAATTGAATTGGCCTTGCTCTTCTGAAAAATAAAAACAAATTCTATTTTATATGTCTCTTTCAAATATCTACCTCCTGTAATTATTAATTTATGTATTAAAAACAATGTGTTTAAATTAGTTTACATGTTTAAAGAAAATTGTGTCTGTATTGCTCGTTTAAAGAAAAACTGGATACCTTTCCTATTTAATAACACTAGTGTTATTTGACAGTGTATACTTTGAAAAAAAATTATTTTTGTCTCATAATTTATTTAAGTGACTTTGGGCCAAGGCCCCTAGACTCTGTACAGTTGTTTTTCATATGAGGGGTTCGACCACTAATAAGGCTTATTCGTCAAACAGGCATGATTTCCACTGACAAAAGCCTAAGATTTGATCCAATGCTACTGAGAAACACATTGCTTGGTTCTTGCATGTTTCTTAGAACATAAAAATTTAAATGTTACACTATTTTTAATTGTGTAAAACCTATAAAAACCTTGCATATTTGCCATCCAAGGCGATTTTTCATAATTTGGTGACTTACGTATACGTTTAGTTCATAACGATTTCTAAGAAAACAGTGCTTCATATGTTTTCTTTGATAAAATGTATGGAACAGCTAGAATATCTTGCTATCAATGGCGATTTATCATTATTTGGCAATTTACACATGCTCATAACCGATAATTATTGCTCATGTAAGGTTGTCGTGAAAACAATTATCCATACATTCATATACATAATGCTTTGCAGATTGGCTTATTTAGCACCACGAAATGTATCATCTCGTTGGCCTGGCAAATATCCAAGCTGTACGAAAACTGGTATAATGGCATGGTTAACGCCGCTAATTATTTCTACAGGTGTCAAATACACAGGCTGTTCTAACTGGCATTGCTATGATCTGCATTTGAATTATTTTTTATTTTAAAAATGCTGGGTGTTAGCATTTTGGAATGCACACAATATTTAGATTCACCGGACTATATTCCGTATACGGTGCCTTGTTTACATGTCAATGGCTTGTTTACAAATCATTGGCGAACAAT